>CAWUFQ010000286.1:0-85000 GCA_963921405.1 Cepaea hortensis | reverse complement strand
CCGTTATCCCCGTACACTACAGCCTCGACTATAAACCTACTACCAATCCATTATAAACCCACTATATATATCACAAAACAAAACAAAACAAGCAACAAGAATAAAAAAAAATGAGCTTTCATTATTTAACCGTGTTCTGTACAATTACAATACATCTGTGGGTCAGACATCATTCTCACCTCTCGTACGATCATATCTCCTGATGATAAGTCCATGTCCTTCTGGTTGACCACTACTATTTAATCGGAATACTTTCATGGCAGAAAAATCAATCAGATATGTGTGACCTTTGGCATCTGTTATATTGTGCTGCTTGGACTTTTTCTTGTACTCTCTCTCCAGCTCACTGTTCAATCTACACGCAAAATAAGCATGTTGTGAAAAGGGGTTCTTTACTTTACTACTAGTCATATACATATCTCAACAATTCTGAAGAATCAAAACAGGTACAGATAAAGGACCTATATTCAATGGGGGATAAAGGGCAGAAGAAAAAGACCCTTGAACAGACCCAGTCTCATAAACGTGTGCTATGCTGTTTCCCTCCAATATTACGCTCGTCGTCTAGCCAAACAACATTGCAGATAAACAGGAACCAGAATGAATATTAACGAATATAGTTGATCAACGCTGGCGTTCCTCGTCGAATATATCTTTATTGGTGGCAATCGTCCATAAAATGTAACAACGTCACCGTTCCCATGTTAATGGGAGGGCCGGTGAAAGATAATTAATAATCATTTATAAATGTTCACTGTAGAGTCCGATTCCATCCTTCTACTTTCATCAATGACGAGTAAATTTCATACAGTCCATCGTTCTACAAACTACATTACGCCCATGATTCTAACAATGTTACTTACGCCGAGCTATGTGTATATTGACGCCATGACCTCTATTTGAGAAACGACCGACAGGTTCTAATGCGGCATGCTTTCCTCACTTTCTCTGTGATTAAATCTCCATCTTCCGATCGTTCTCCGTAATGCAGACTATTCCTCTTTTACTTATCTATCTAGAGTACTAGATGTCATGTTCGCTATGCCTTTCTGCTGGATATTTGCGTTCATGTTTCAGTGTTGTTATTTATCCGACCGTCTCCATGATCATCTCAAAACCTGACTAACTTTAGTGACGTAGTACGCCGTGACGTCATCTAGCAACCTTCGTATTATGCCGCTTCTTGGTTAACTCTTCCTGTTCTGTTTGCCACAATTTCCGTATCTTATTCTAAATCACTGTCCCTTGCCTCCGACGCTACATGGCAACGTGGTACCAGATTGAAGAATGAAAGGCGGTAAAGAAAGGAGCTTCCTATCTTACCTCTTATGCCATGGCCTAGAATATGATGAAGTCTAACGTTTCACACGATTTAAATTAAAATCTTAAAAGTGTGATAGAAATTATAGCCTTGTAATATGTCAATATTGTTGTTAAGGATGTCAAGAGTGTTCAACACGTAATATCACAGTGCAGACGAACACCGTGATGTCATAAGGACAGTTTAAAGATTTCCACCCCACTTTTCATATGCACTACAGATGAGCAGCATTCGGTTGTCCGTTTTGATATCAATGAAGGGCTAAAACCTATAGAAATTCATCGGCGAATGAAAGTCCAGTATGGTTATGCATGCCTGTCAGTTCAGCAAGTATATGAGTGGAGTAGGAAGTTCAAAACGGCATGACTTCTGCAAAAAGGTACAGCAGGTGGTGCATGTGTGATTACACAAGCGATCAAAGAATTTGTCTCTACAGAAATCTAAGTACTTTATCTGCGCTGGCGGATTTACATTGAACGCAGTGGTGACTACATTGCGAAATATGTTACATCTGTTCTTTATTTTATCAGAATATATTTACCAAACAAACATTTAAGATTTTCAATTGATGCTCCATCGTAAATTTACTTATTTATCCATATTATTTTGTATTTCCATCATAAGGAAACGCTATTATTTTTCCATAAATTATAGATGAGGGGGAGTCTAACAGTTATGCTCTTTAGTATGAAGGAGTCAAGTCATGTAGCTGGAAATTGGTGTGAACTTTAAGTCTGTCTCTATGTATTCACCCCTCAAGGTGGTACACTGCTGCCATTTTTTTTCATCAATCCGATGTCCTGATTGCAGAACTCTGGGTACAAAACAATGCCTACTGCTTAGTTATCAAGTCCTGGTCATTGTAAAACTGATGCCTACGAAGTGGATTTTTCATGACAGGGCAGGCATCCTTATTAATGGGGAACATTTCATCACAAATTTGCTTTGCTAATTCTGGAGGTGTAACAATTTGATTACCCAACGAGCTTCTATTTGTTCCATCACCAACTTCTCCATGCATGCCATACACATGTGGGAAATTAAAGCCTAAGTGGTATCTTAACAATTATACACAGCGCTCCTGCAAGTCCTAACATATTTGTGGTAAAGTCGACAATATTTCGACTGTCCATCATAAATTACTGGAAAGTTAAAAACATGTGACAAATTATAAACTGCAGTGTTTTAGGGTCCCAGCATTTTATGAACATACTATAACCTGTTTCATTAAAGACTAATAAATAACACATGTCACACATTATACCAGGTGCGTACAACACTACATATATTTTTTTCTCACTATTATGTCCTGAGATGTGAAATTATAATACATAATGTTTTCTCTGCCTGATCAAACTTGGGATTTATGGAAAAAGAAAATGACCGAAAGGAAGGGAACTAGCCAATTGTACTCAAAAAATTAAAATCTTTATTTTCTAAGCTGTTTCTACTTTAGATCCTTTTCATAGTGTCTGATATGTAACAGCCTTTTGTATTGTTTCATATCTATAGTTTGACCACAAGGTCAAGATTTTTGACTCTGTTACCATTCCCTTGTGGCATACTGCGTATATGGGTGCTAGATCCATATTTTCTTGACGAAACATTTGGAGATGTTGTCAGCATGACACTAATCACCTGATCTCTCACCAAGTTTTCTGTTACCTATTTTATGAAACATTATCAACAGGCTTTTCCATGGGACATATTTTTTCATCCCATCCCATTCCATGGTAATTTATGCCTTTCCATGTAAGACCTTTCCCATGGGATTCCCATGGGAATAACATTATCATGGCAAAGCCTGATTATCAATCACAGAGCCAAGTGGTCTTTAAAACATCTGACCAGGGTGGAAATTTGAACATAGGACCATTGAGCTAACAGATAAGTGCGGCAGCCACTAAGCTGCCACAGCTACTCAGCTGAACCAGTTATGTACATTTCTTCTTACATCTTGGATATTTAACTTACAAAGGTTCAAAGTCTCTCCATTTCTCCTGCTCAAATTGCCAGTTTATAGCAGATGTAACAGCCCCATGCAAAGACGTGTGATGATCTTCTAAAGCTGCAATAAGCTGGGTCATCAACAGTTTATGAACATTGAAAATGCCATCTTTATCAAAACTGCTCATTGTGATCAAACACTGCTCTATACTGAATGTCACCTTGACATGATATTTTTTCCCCTCATCTTTTAGCTTCTGAACCTAAATAATGCAAAAACGAATTTCAAAAGTATTATCTCACTGCGTATGCTTCAGAAAAATATGTATGAACTAAACATTTCTTGAAAGAATGTCATGTCACATTATTCAATCCAATGCCTAGTATAACCACTTTTTAACATGTCACTCCACCATAAATCTAGCTTTATGACTGCTCATACACTGGTTCCGTCTGTGCACTCGGTTAGAGTCTGTTGTCAATGACATAAATAACATCCATTGAGGAAACATTAGGGCTAATCCTGGCCAGTTCACACGTGCTGTGCTGAATATTGACCTAGTTATATCCTATCATGCCTTTTCAAAACTGTAAAGTTCTAGTACTGACCTTGCACATCCTACTGGTTTCTGAGCTTAGAGAAAGAAAGGCAAACTGTATAACACAGTTCCCTCCCCCTTTTGAGCAAGTGAAGGGAAGAATTTACCACCTTTTCTCCTTGCTCTCAGACCTACAAATATGATGGCACTATCATATCACAGACCCATAGCAGAAATTTGGGACAAATAAAAATAAAATATTTGAAAAAAAAGGAGTCATAGCTGGCACAGGAGATGACAAAAGAAAGGTGGGCCACGCGTGAGTTTGCGGAGGGTCTATATTCCATTGAGGGATAAAGGGAGAAAGAGAAGTGAGGATGGAAGTTGCAAAAAAGGAGAAGCAGGGGAAGAAGAAGAAGCAGGGAAAGCAGCAGCAGAAGCAGCAAGAAGAGGAATAAGAAATAGTGGAGAAGGAGATGGGGAAAACAGAAAAAGAAGAAAATAAAGGAGAGGGGGGCCTGCTTTAGGAAAGTTATAGTATGCATGTCTGAAGAAACATCTGACAAGCATGTCTATAGAATAATCTGATAAACAAATGGGATGAAACAATCTACTGTAGTCATTAGTAATAAAAATGTAATCAATCAATCAAAGCACAATAATTATAAGTGTAAATTATTCTTTCATGATACCATGTGTCTTCTTCTTTCTTCCTGTACTCCCCATTGGGGTACAGGTCATCAATCATCTCACTCCAAGCCGTTCTAGCCTTAGCTATCTCATAGAACCATCTATGACTTCCCTATATTTTTAATTTATGTCTCTATTTCTCTTCTGTGTGTGTTTTGGAGGGTCTTCCTCTATTTCTTTTGCCTTGTGGATTTCAGAGCAAGGTCTTTCAAGTTATACTATACTATTCTAAGATGTTCTTAATGTATGTCCAATCCAGCACAAGCGTCTTGTCTTTGCTTCTTGGTTCACTGGTATTTGTTTAGTTCTCTCTATGACCTCCACATTGGTGTTTCTATCATGCCATTTCACACATAAGCTAAGAATATACAGCCGGCTCTGTGGAGAAGGACTTACTGACGCAATTCGAAATCCCACATACAGCTGCGGAGGATTTGGCAGCAGACAGCCTTGCGTTGGTTTTTTAATTAAATAGTATGAGTGTCAGTGTCAAACTCCCCCCCCCCCTCCCAAGAAAAAGCCTAAATATGCTGGTGTTGACTGCGACATACTGTAAAGGATATGCAGCTAACTTTTTAATAACATAAAGACACTCATAAAGAAGAAAATAAAGCTAATACCATGTACACATACTTGATATTTGTCCAATTTCTTCAACCTTTCATTTTTGTCCCTCTCTTCTCTGAAAGCTGCCTTCACGAGATCATTTAATGCTATATTAGCAAAGGCAATGTTTTTGTGACTATCAGCATAAATTTTCAAATTAGTCTGGTCAGAAACAACCGTCATGACTTTTGGCAGACTGTCATCTAAAGAAAAAGAAAAGCAAGCATAATGTTAATGGAGCTGAGCTTTCAAAGACCATTTTAAAACTACCAATGACAGCTCAACATCCTTTCTTAACCCCTTCCCCATTTACACTCCCTCTCATAAAACATCAATAATTAAAGAAAAACTGCTAATCTGTCTTTAACTGCTTTGTCATGTGATGCATGCCTAGGACGTCACCTTCATACATAAACTCATCCAGCATTTCATGACTGAACACAACTAGCCTGACATCTTTCAATGTTTTATTACTGTTACTTGAAAAATACTTAACCCCTCCTGATATTGACTGCTTCATTCGATTATAATCAGTTCTTCTGGATCCTACACTCGCTCACACACACACACATACACACACACGCACGCACGCGCACATACACGCAACGCACGCACGCGCGCGCACGCGCACACACACACACACACACACACACAAGCGCGAAACAGAACAAAATGTATGTCACTTCATGACTAACACTTCATAAATAATTACCTCGATCAGCATGATTTTAAGAATGCTTAAATCTTCGAAGCTGCGTCATGCTGAGCAAGTGAAAATAGAAATAAGGTAAAATACGCCAACATAAGTAAGCCAGACAACGGCTCACGAACCCACAAAAGACAGATAAGTGAAATATCCCCACGCTAAAGATAACGAAGATAATAGGCTTTCCTGTGAAAGGGCGACGTGAGTATTGATAATTTACCGTGAACAAAGAGGAATATACTCAACTCTGTGAATAAAGTTTGAACTCGTGAATTCTCCCAGCCACTGGTACTCACTCTAAGAAATACTACACTGTGTATGTTGGAACAACTGTAACAAACAAAAATGCTGAAGAAAATCAACAAGTAAATGGACTCGAACTCATGCTCTCAAATACCAAAATATATTGAGACAATAGTCTGGGTTAAGGGTAGATGGATGATCTTTTGATAGAGAAAAAAAAAACAGAGACATGATGCAACCCACATGAAATTATTTCAGTAAAAAATTATTCATCAAATAACTATTGATAACTGTTCCATCTATAACCATATGAAAAATAGTCCGTTAAATCATGGGAATGTGTAGGTTCCCACAGCACTGTCTTCTAACAAAATGTTATCAAGGTTTATTGCCGGTAGGCATTAGAGAAAATTCCTACAAAGGTCTCTGCTCTAAAAATATTTCTTCTCTAACTGAGGAAAGTGATCAGGCGAAAATCCAGTGGATGAAATTCTGATGTTGCTTTAATAAACCATTACTGTTCATAGTAAATAAGATGTGTGTAGACATTCTAGACTACAATATGACTGTAATTAGCTTTGCAAGCAAGACTCTCTGACGTGGATGAGGTCCGGTGGTCATTAAAAATAGTTAGGATCCACTCTTCAAGATTTTCCAAAGGCGACCTCCTCACATCATCAGACACAATGCAGAAGACCGTCCCATAATATATGTTTATGTTACCGAATAGCCTAATAGTCAACAGCAGTCAAGACAAAGTTTATGATGACGACAAAAGCCAAAAACCCATCACCCAGTTCTCTTGTCCACAGTGAACACACAAAAAAGAAACTACATGTCCGAAACTTCAGGAGAAATCCTGAAACAGTGTGTCTCTGAATTAGACATGGCTAGAACTCAACTCTAAGACTCTGCCAGCAAGCTTGTCGATTTGGCGGATGCTAGTCTACAAAGGTCAAGAATCGCATTAGCAACCTCACGCTTTTTTACATCCTTCTAGAACCTTCCATTCTATTAATATCGGTGTCAACATTTTATATGGTGATCCGTTTTGTCCAAGTGTGCGCATTTTTAAGATATACTGTGATGAATGATGATATGAAATATCACATGGGTTCCCTCCAAGACAGTTCTTCATAAATAGAACTGGAGTATCAGCCATCCACAGTTTTCGGACTCTTCGAATGATCCATCTTTCCTCCCTGTTTCCTACTACCTCTTAATCGAGTACTTGATCAGGAACTGGATGCCTACTGAGAAAGTCTGCTCCAATATTCATCTTTCCAGGTACATATTCTATCTGGAACGAATATGGCTGTGAAAGTAAAGACCATCTCATCAGACTTACATTCAGGTTCCGCGAAAATGTCAGACACATTAAAGGTTGATTCCATACAAAAATCCCTGAAATTTTTCCACTGCCCATACCAGTGCTAAACATTCCCTCTATAGTTGAATAGTTTCTCTCCACCTAATTAAGTTTTCTACTTCCAAAACCATCCGGAAAGTGTAATGAGTGCTCATCTTCCTTCATTTGAAGAAGCATAGAGCCAATTGCTATGTTGCTTGCTTCCGTTTGAAGAATGACTTGATGTTTGAGATCTGGTAAATGAAGATCTGGTTTTGCAGTTAATGCCTGCTTGATAGATGTATAAGCTTTCTTACAGGCAGCCGACCAAGTGACTTTCTCTGGATTCCCTTTCCTTGTAAGATCAATTAATGGAGCTGTCAGGGAATTTATGTCCTTAATGTACCTCTGATAGAATCCACACAAAGATACGAATGATCTAACATAATTCTTTGTTCTTGGTCGTGAAGCTTTTCCAGGCCTCTCAATATTCCCTTCATGAGGTGTTATGAATCCTTGAAACACCCTATGACCAAGAAAATCTAATTGCTGGAAACCTATCTGACACTTCTTTGGTCTTGCTGTCAAACAGTTTCTTTCAATAGTTTGACAAGAAGATGCAGTTCTTATACATGTTCCTCAAACGTTTCAGTAGCAATCAAAATGTCATCCATAAAGTTGCTAATAGCAGGATGATGTAAAGGATCAAGCAAATTCCTCATCATACATGTAAAAACACTCGGAGCATTACTTAACCCAAACGGAAGGATGTTGAGCTCATAGTGTCCATCAGGAGTACTAAAGGCCAACCATGGTCGAACTTCTTGTTTCACCAGAATTTGATAATATCCTTACTGAGATCTATACTGGCGAAGTATTTGGCTGTGCTGAGATTAGTGAAGAGCTGATTCTGATTCGGTAGAGGTTCAGTCTGATATTCAGTTATAGCTTTGAGCTGTCGATAATCGATGCACAATCCATGTTCTCACTGGGTTTAATCAAAAATACCACACTTGCATTATAAGGTGACACAGATGGCGATATGATTCCAGATGAGAGCATTTGCTGAATCTCTTCTCTCAAAATATTTACTTTGGCATACGTGACTGGATAAGTCTTGACTCGCACAGGAGTTTGGTTAGTCAACTTCATGTCGAACTCTACTAAATCAATAAGTCATGGCTTGTCTGTAAATACTTCTGCATAAGAAGGTAAACGATTCTGAATTTGCTTCTGCTGATTCTTTGTTAATTTAGAATTGATGTCCACATTTTGAAAAGTTTCCTTTGCTTGCTGTGGATACTCTACTCAAATTGTGTTTCAATGGTTTACCCCTGTAGCCACTGCCAAAGCCATCAGATGTGCTGTCTCGTTAGAAGGCCTTACATTATATTTCCTCAATAGGTTTATGTGGAATATCTTCATCTTGTCTCAGATGCGAATTTTGTAGTTATGCTAGAGATCTTCTCCGTCACTTCATATGGTCCTTTCCATCCGATCTGCAACTTATTCTGACTTGTTGGGAGAAGTAACAACATTTTCTCTCCTAGTTCCAACTCTCTATCTTTTGCTTTCTTGTTGAAATAGCGAGTAATTCTACGTGGACTTGTCGTAGATTAACAGACGCCAGACTCCAACCATGTTGTAAACGTTGTTTCAGCTCAGTAACATTAGTAGATGCAGTCACAACTGTCTCGTCCAACTGATCAGATTTCCTCCAGATCTGAAAACTCCAATGAGTCCCTACACATTTACCCGAAAACTCTTTCAATACTTAATCCATACCGACTATATGCCACCATAATTCATTTACTGGTATAATTGTTCATTATAATTGTTTAACTATAATTGTTCACAATATATGTGTGTGCGTGTGGGAAAGAGAGAGAGAGAGAGAGAGAGAGAGAGAGAGAGAGAGAGAGAGAGAGAGTAGGCGTCAGAGAGAGTGAGAGAGTGAATGTGTGTGTGTGTGTGTGTGTGTGTGCACGTGCACGTGCACGTGTGTGTGTGGAGAGAGTGATTGAGCGAGAAATGGTGAGGGAATGTGTCAGTGCATGCATCCGTACGTGTATGATTGAGAGAGTGTGTGTGAAGGATTGTGTGTGTGTGTGTGTGAGAGAGAGAGAGAGAGAGTAAGTGAGTGAATTAGTGAGAGAGGGAGTGTGTGTGAGTGAGTGAATGAGTGTTAGTGTTGTGTGTGTGTGTGTGTGTGTGTGTGTGTGTGAGAGAGAGAGAGAGAGAGAGAGAGAGAGAGAGAGAGAGAGAGTAAAAGAGTGAGTTAGTGCGCTAGGGTAAGTGAAACATTGAGTGATAGCGTGAGGGTGTGTGTCTGTCTGTGTATGAGTGTGAGAGAGAGTAAGAAAGCTAGAGATAAAGTTAATGAAGATGGACAGAGTGAATGAATGGGGGAAATAGTGAGAGAGAGAGAGCGAACGAGAGAGAGAGAGAGAGAGAGAGAGAGAGAGACAGTGGGGGAGTTGATGTGTTAGTGTGTGTGTGTGAGCGCGCGCATGCGTGTGAGTGTGTATATGAAAGAATTCAGAGAGAGAGAGAGAGAGAGAGAGAGAGAGCTGAGTAGATGCATGTCATGTAACACGCATGTTATGTAACACGCGAATCCATATGTTTGTGTAATCTCATCTGTCATATTATCAGTTAAGTACCATTTGATTGTATCATGTATAATATAAACTCATGTACATTACTGTAGTTTGAGTGAGAGAGTCAGTGAGTGTGAATGAGAGACAGAATGAGTGAGCGTGAGAGTGAATGTGTGTGTGCGTGTGTGTGTGTGTGTATCTCTGTGTGTGGGAGCATCACTATTTTTACGTCACACACTGTTTATGTACACATTTTTCTCCATGTTTAACATTTTTATGAGACTGCTCACGACAATTGTCAGTGTATGTGTGTGAGTAAAGTGTGGGAATTTATTCATACTAGTTTAAATGCTCACGTGAGACATTGTGTATGTGTCTAGATGTGAGGATGTGTGAGTGTGTGTGGAGGATATGTGTGAGTGTGGGGATATGTGTGAGTGGGGGATGTGTGGGTGGGGGATGTGTGGGTGGGGGATGTGTGGGTGGGGGATGTGTGGGTGGGGGTATGCATTTGGATGGGTTGAGGTGTGTGGGTGTTGGTGGGTAGTAATGTTTGTGGATATTGGTGGGATGTGGGATGGATGTGTGGGGGTGAAAGTATTGGTGTGGGAATGGGTGTGGGGGATGTGTGTATGGGTGGAGAATATGTGTATGGGACGGGTGCGAGGATGTGTGTTTGGGTGTGGGATATGTGTGGGTGGGTGGAGATGTGTGGATGGTTTGGGGAATTATGTGTGGGTGGCGGGGTTGTGTGGGTAGGGGATTGTGTGGGTGAATTGGGGATGCAAGGGCGGGTGGGGAGAAGTGTATGGTGTGTGGGTTTGGGATATGTGTGCGGTGTGTTGTTGGGGGATGTGTGCATGGTGTGTGGGTGGGAGTATGTTTGTGGTGGTATGGGTGAGGATGTGTGTGTGGGGAGGATAGTGTGTGGTGTGGGGGATGTTTGTGATTGGTGCGGGGAATGTGTGTATGGGTGGGGAATATGTGCGGGTGAGTAGAAGAAGTGTGGTGGCCGGGGGAATTATGTGTGGGTGGCGGAGGTGTGTAGGTGGGAGTTGTGTGTGTGGATGGGGAATATGTGGGCGGCGGTGTGTGAGTGGCTTAGGGATGTCTAGGTGGGTGAGGGATGTGTATATGTCTTGGGTGGGATGCGTGAGTGGGTGGAGCATGTGTGTGCGAGAGATGTTGGGTGGGGGTGGGTGGGGATGTGTGAGTGTGTAGTGGAGAATGTGTGCGTGAGTGAGTGTGTGTTGGTGGATGGGTAGGGAATCCGTGTGTGGGTGGGGAGAGGTGTGTGGTGTGTTAGTTTGGGATATTGTTTGGGTGGGGTATGTGTGTGTGGGTGGGTGGGGGATTTTTTTGGTGTGTTGGTGGGGGTATGTGTGGCGGATGGCTAAGGGTATCTGTGTGCGTGTGGGTGGGTATATTGTGTGGTATGTGAGTGGGGGATATGTGTGTGGTGAGTAGGTGGGGATGTGTGGTGGTTTGTGGGTGTGGGATGTGTTGGTGAGGGATATGTGTGTGTGCGGTGCGTGGGTTGGGAATATTGCGTGGTAGGGGGTTATGTGATGTGCTGGTGGGGATGTGTGTTGTGGGTATTGGGTTAGGGCATGTGTGGGTGGGTGGAGGATGTATTTTTGGGTGGTGGGTTGTGTGTGAGTGGATTGGGGATGTATAGGTGTAAGGTAGATGTGTGGGGAGGGGGGGGGGGTAGGGAGATGTCATTTGGTGGGGATGTGTGTGTGGTTAGGGGATGTGTGAGTGGCTGTGCAATGTGTGGGTTGGTGGGGGATGTGTGTGCTTGGGTGGGGAATATGTGGTCGATGGAAATGTGGCTGGGAGATGGGTGGTTGGAGGTGTGGGTGGGGAGAGGATGTGTGGGTTAGGATGTGTATGTGGGTGGGCATGGGATGTGTGGGGTGGTGGGCATGTGTGTGGGTGGCGAGTGTGTTTTTGTTGCGGGAACAGGTGAGGGCAGTGTGTGTGGGTGGGGGATATGCGGGAGGGATGAATCGGTTGGTGGGGTATGTATGTGTCCCTGGGTGTGTGTATGTGTGGGTTGGTGGGGTGTGTGTGGGGTGGGGTGATGTATGGGTAGGTGGGGGATGGGCCTCATAACATCGTAATTTGATTTGTTTATGTTTACAACATTCATTTTAAAATGTTTATTTTTCTTCCTATGTAAATGTATAATGCTCTTGATGAACGAAAGACGAGTGATTGGAAGGGACGAATGTAAGACGGGCCTGCGTGCCCAATTATTTACCTTTCAAAATAAAGTTGATTTGATTTGATCATCAGTCCATGTCTGAAGTAAAGCCTAAAGTCGTCCCTTTATCGGCCATCCAAATAACAAAGTTGATGGTGCAAGTCCTGTTGAGTGATGTGTTACTTCACGATAGGCAAATGAAGTTGCCGGTACATATTATTCCACTCTTCTGGTATTTCCTGAGATACTTTCCTCAAGATACTGATAAGTGTACCGTTAAATCGTTCTACATATCAATTCATAGCCGGGTGGTAAGAACTATGAATCTGTTGAGAATGAAAGAGTCTAAATACTTCCTCCTTAAGCTTTCCTCTGAACTGAGATCCATTATCAGTCAGGATCTGAATTGGAAATCCTAATCTGGTAAAAAATGCTAAGCAATGCTTCAGCTACGAGCTTCGAATAGCTTGATGGTATAGGCACTGCTTTGGCCCACATCGAGCAAATGTCTTCAAGACTAAGTATAAAGCGGTTCCTTCTCTTCGTTCTGTTGAGAGGTCCGACTATATTAGCAGTCAATTTGTCAAATGATGTTCCAGTAATGGGCATTTCTCCTAAAGTCGCCGGGGGGAGTCCAGTGCTTTGGTGTAACTTTCTGGCATTGGGGACATGATTTGATATATCTAGTGATGTCTGTATTCATACCAGACCAGTAATAATGCGTAGAAATCATCGATGTCGTAGCATTGATTCCCATGTCTCCACTGAATGATAGATATTGAGCCATATCTAGAATATGTGCTTTATAAGAAGAATGGACAACTAGTTGCGCGTGCTCCTATCCTTCTTTTGCTGCCTTTCTATGAAGTATTCCATTCTTCATATACATTTCGCCTTTACGTAAAGGTGTATGTGATGTAGGCCGTTTGTTGAAACATGCTGCAAGGATGCTATCAGCTGTTTGAGCTTGCTTCAATTCCTATGGTTGAGGATTTGTTCGTGATGTCGCCGTCGGGGACATTTTAGCTTGCTTCTAGTCATTATAGCCGAGACTATCAGAGGCTTTATAGGAGCTCCTAAAAATACGTATCATATCCCAATATTACAGGGAAGATCGGGTCATCTAGGACTGCCGCATTAATTTCGCAAGTTACATAACGCGAGATAATGCTTACCTTTGACACTGGTAATGACAATGGAATTAACCTTGTTAAAGGACCCTGGAGTCGTATTGTTTCCTCTGTGATTTGATTAGGATTGACTAATGAAAAGCCACAATAGCATCATATTGTAAACCTATGTCGTACAGTCACATGGTAGAGAAACTGTTAGGCGTAATTGATTCTATAACTGGAAGTCTCGAATTGGTCTCCTTACGGTTTTTTCTTACTACAACGTCCATCAGTGCTCACTTTCTTTGCTTCCTGTTTGGCCAAACATGCTGTGGTATTAGGAAGTGGTTTGCATTTGTAAATCGTTGTATGATGTCCTACAGTTGTACATTTTAGACAATATTCCTTCCTTTCTCTTAAAGCATGATGTACTATATTGTCGGTTGAGGTTTTGGCTTTTCTTTGTGTTTATTGGAGTGGTTATCAGTATTCTCCTTTTGCTTTTGAGATTTTTCATGTGGCTGAGCAATGGTCGTCCAACGATTTCCTCCTACACCCTTCTGTGATTTTTCTAATCTCTCAGCTAGAATGATAATATCTTTTAATCTGTCCACCCTATGTCGCGTAAGAAATGCCTTTATATCAGCTGACATTTTTCTCCTTCAACTGGTCAATGATAATCATATACCCCATGTCGTTATAAGATTCCTCAAATCTATCTAATGTGCTCCACTTATATAAATGAGTCTTAAGTCTTTCTACAAATTGCGCAGAGTTTCCTAATGGTTTCTTTTTCTCAGATTTGAACCTTCTTTTGTTACTATCTCCATCTACTTCACATCTGGCGAGAAATTCCTTCTTGAGGATTTCAAAGACACTATGCTCCTCATGAGTAAGTCTAGAAAACACCTCATACGCAATCCCTCGCAAACCCTGAGATAACCATTTACTTCCTTCTCGTCTACAGTTGAAACATAACATCTTATATCGATGTAAATACGGCTCCAAGTCATCTTTTCGTTCCGAGAATAATTCCAAAGGACAAGCCATTGTACCAGACTGATAAAACACTTCCGCATTAACATCTACTGCTGGATAAACTTGAGATGTGGGAGGTGTAGGAACATATCATGCCTTCATTCTTCGGAGTTCAAGTTCATTCTCCAACCTCTTAATCTACAGTGCATGCTGAAGTTTTTTCTCCTTCTTGTCTATCTCAGTCTTGTGATTCTTTTTCTTGTTTTCTATTTGCGCTTGAAATTTCTTCTCGGCCATCTCTCTCTCTCTCTCTCTCTCTCTCTCTCTCTCTCTCTCTCTCTCTCTCTCTCTCTCTCTCTCTCTCTCTCTTTCTCTCCATCTGAAGTCTTTCGTGATTATCAAATTCGTCCAAAATATATTTAACTAGATCTGAACCTGTAAGGTCACAAACTTTGCCTGTTTCTAGGAACTGATTACGTAATTTATCGGATTCTGACATTTTCAATAATAAAAAAAATTCTTTTCGTGCTCTCTGTAGATCGCAGATAAGCTCACCCTCCAGTTATCTTAATAGATGAAAAATTGCATGCATAAATTTAATGTCACAATATTATCAGCTAATTAACCTCTACACATAAATGCACTAGTGAAGGTATGTCAACAATGGGGAACGCAACAGACCAACAAGATTTCCCAACTCCACTACTCTTAGGTCAATAGGAACAACTAAGAGCAGACACAATCCCAAGTACTTATACTAAAAACATAAATCCAATATGGGTTCTACGTGGATTTCAAATCCCGGACTATCCCCCACCCTGTGGCGTGCTGAGCAAGGGAAGATATAAATAAGGTATACTCCGCTAAACCAAGACAGCCAGAAAACTGCTCACAAACCTAAAAGAGTGGAACACAGACATATAAGTGAAATATCCCCTCTCTAAAAAAATTTGTAGATAATGGGCTTTGTTGTCGTGGATTTATTTATTGTGTCGTCCCTGGGGTGAGGGGAATCAACACTCACATTCTTTTTAACCCCATATCATTATTCTGGAGAATCCACTAGATTCCGTACACAACACCCCGTCAATCCCTGGATACCTCTTTCTCACTCACCACTCACCACTGGATCATGCCCCCTCTCATTCTTCCCCAAAACAACATACTGCACAACTCTAGCTTCTAAAAATTAATAACAATTTAATTTAATGAAGAAAAGTGTATGTATGTGCGAAGTGTATGTGTAGAATGTATGTCGTATACTCTAGTGTGTCTGCAGAATCAGACCGGACAGCTCAGGAGCAAAGTCTGATCATCCCGGTAATGGCCACACAATGACCTCACCAAACGATGTGTCCCTCCTGCCAGATGTTGACTTCCTCCAATAGCTCTTTGATAACCCAAATACCTGGTCACCAATCACGGATATAGTCCTAAATGTTCCATAGTTTCACGATTACACAGTTAATAATTGCAGTTCCACGGGAATCTAATAACTGAAAAGAACGCTATGTTCGTTGTTCCTGTTCCCCTTATAACCCATATTGTTCTTTTTACATGTGATATGGAAAATAATTTCACTCAACTTCCGTGAACCCTATCGCTAAGGAGTCATTTCCAGATAGTTATCTGTTTCTGCTCAACAGAGTCATGTTCCTTCAGACCCTCTTGATTATGGGCCCAGAGCAAAAGCCGCTGAATAAAACCTCCTTCATTGAATACCCAGAATCTTAAACAGTGAATGTTCAGCTTGTTTTCTTCATAACCAGAGTGGAACCTGTGAAAGAGAGTACACACCTGGTGAGAGCAACCCGACACTGACCCCTATTAGATGAGTGCAGGCCGACGGCCGCACTGAGATATTTAACAGTGGACTAAACTCTGTCATAGGGCAGAGGAGATCATCACATCGGTCTGAGTTAGGGTAAGACAAGGAAAGACCAAAGGCACAGTGCAGAACCCCAGTAGACACCCCACTGGAAGATACAAGCCCTGGACATTTCCCCTATCCCCCAACCATCCCCAATCTCTCCAAATATCATCCCACTACACTATTCTCAACCTGTTGTGCCAATTGACATCTCCCACTGGCTAGTTTAACAACGCGACTGCCTGCTGTCACCGACACTTCTAGAATACCTGACCACAAAGCAACAACACTATGATCAAGTCCTAAACTCTATCTATCACTAGACTATCCTACATTACTTATTCCTAAACGCTATCTAGTGAATACCTTATGTAAACCAGCTCTATCCTGAATTGAATCTACACATTGCCATGCAAGATACATGTTCATCAACTTTAATTGACACAGAACACAATAGATTCTTTCCTAAATTTGAACAGAGCTAGCCAAACACTTCAGTCTAGTTTAATTCCATTTTTTCCCACTGGCGGCAAATAAATTATGTTTCATTCGCTGTCAACAACAGGTGGTCTTGGCGGCAACCAAATATTCGGCGTTTTTCCTTTCATCTTGCGATTCGGGCAAAATAACATGCCGACAATTGTCCTGTGTCCTGGGGAAATCTCAAGGAATTTTGGTTTCGTTTGATCCGATGGAAGTGTCCCCCCCCCCCCCCTAATCAACAAAAAGTTGTTTCTGTAAATCTATCATCTGATCGTTAACTCCAGTGGTCCCGTGACACCTATGAAAGGGCATAGTGATTATTGGGAATTTCCCGAAGACAAAGAGAAGCATACTCAACTCTGAGAATAAAGTTTGACCTCGTGAATTCTCCCAGCCACAGGGTACACACTGTAAGAAATAATATACTGTGCATGTTGGAACAACTGCAACAAACAAAAATGCTGAATAAATTCAACAAGTAAATGGACTCGAACTCATGTTCTAAAATACCAAAATATATTAGGACAATAGTCTGAGTTAAGGGTAGATCGATGTTCTTTTGATAGAGAAAAAAACATATCACAAACTTGTTGCAACCCACATGAAATTATTTCAGTAAAACCTTATGAAAATAAAAGTTCATCAAATAACTATTGATAATTGCTCTCATCTATAACCATATAAAAAATAGTCCGCTAAATCCTGGAATGTGCAGGGTCACACAGCACTTGTCTTCTAACAAATTGTTTTTAAGGTCCATTATCTGTAGGCATTAGAGAAAATTCCTACACAGGTCTCTGCTCTAAAAATATTTCTTCTCCAACTGATGAACAGGATCAGGCGAAAATCCATTGGATGAAATTCTGATGTTGCTTTGATAAACAATCACTGTTCATAGTAAATAAGATTTTAAAAGTCGCTTAAAAGTCGACAGGGTCGATTTAATTGCACCGGGTTTTATCGCACATGGCTTGGTCTCTTTCCGCAGCGCCGAAAGCGTCACACACAGCACGACCACCGTAACTCTAGCGACGACCCACAGGAGTCTCCGAAAAATTTAACTCGTGAACCGAAGAACGCGGCCCGGAATCGAACCCACAACATTCGGAGCCTGAGTCAAACGGCTTGACCACTTAACCACAGAGACTCCCGATAGTAATTAAAATGGATGTAGATATTGTAAACTACAATATGACTGTACTTAGCTTTGCAAGCAAGACTCTCTGACGTGGATGAGGTCCGGTGGTCATAAAAATAGCGAGGATCCACTCTTCAGGCTTTCCCAAAGGCGACCTCCTCAAATTATCAGACACGATGAAGAAGACCGTCCCATGACAGGTGATCATGGTACCGAACAGCCCAATAGTCATCAGCAGTCAAGCCAGTATGGCAAAGTTTATGATGACGACAAACGTCAAAAACCCATCACCCAGTTCTCTTGTCTACAAAGAACACAAAAAAGAAACTAAAAGTCCAAAACTTCAGGAGAAATCAAGAAGCAGTGTGTCTCTCAATTAGATATGGCCAGAACTGAGATCTAAGAGTCTGCGGGCAAGCTTTTCGATTTCGGGGACGCTAGCCTACAAAGGTCAACCAATGGGAAAAGTGCATTTGCAACCTAACGCTTTTTTTTTTTACATCCTTCTAGAACATCCCATTATATTAATATCGGTGTCATCATTTTGTATGGAGATTCGTTTTGTACAACTGTGCTCATTTTTAAGAATTACTGTGAAGAATGATAATTTGAAATATAACAGAAGTCTAGAAGGATACAACTCTCTCTCTCTCTCTCTCTCTCTCTCTCTCTCTCTCTCTCTCTCTCTCTCTCTCTCGTTAACAGGGGATTGTGTGTGGATGGGGGAATGTGTGGTTGGGGGATGTGTGTTTCGCTGAGTGGTTGGAGGTGCATGGGTGGGTATAGGATGTGTGGGTGGGTGAATGAGTGTGGGTTGGCGTATGGGTGGGGATGTGTGTGTGGATGGGGATATGTGGGTAGGTGGGGGATGTTTGGCTGGGGGTGTGTGGATGGGTGGGGTATGTATGTGTGCCTAGGTGTGTGTGTGTGTGTGGTTTAGGCTGTGTGTAGGTGGGTGAGGTGTGTGTGTGTGTGTGTGTGTGTGTGTTTGTGTGTGTGTGTGTGTGTGTGTATGTGTGTGTGTGTGTGTGTGTGTGTGTGTGGAGATGTTTGGTGGGTGGGGGTTGTGTCGTCTCATAACATGGTAATATGCATTATTTATGTTTACAACATTCATATGACAATTTTTGTATTTTATGTGAATGTATCATGCACATTTTTGATGAACGAAAGATGAGCGATTGGAAGGGTTGAATACAAGACGGGCCTGCATACCCAAATTGTAACCTTTCGAAAGTAAAGATCAATCAATCAATCTCTCTGTGTATGTGTGTATGTGTGTGTGTGTGTGGGGGGGGGGGGGTTAATGCATGCTTACGTGCGTGTGTATGTGCATTAGCGTTTGTGTGTTTGTATTTCTTTCCATGTGTGTGTTTATGTGTTTGTGGAGAGAGTATCTTCTGCAATAATGATGACAACGAACAACAAAAACACATGTCTAATGTTTTTACTGGGACCAAATATTACACAATATTAAACACTAATACATAGTGAGATTTTTTCATCATGCTATGATTAATCGTAAGAACTTGTATGATGATTATTATTCATTTCATCTATTGAGGCTTGCAAGTTTTGAACCGTGAGTTCTATCATGGCTGGCAAGGCCTGTTTTGCCTCTAAATGTTCTTTGACAAAGTGGACAAAGAATGCTTCACATTCCAGGAGGATTTCCTGCGGTGTTTATTTATTTATTTATTTATTTATTTTTATTTTTTATTTTTTTTTTGGGGGGGGGGGGAGGGGGGGGGGGGGGTTCCGGTCTTTTCTCACAGCCCTTACAGTCGTGTTTGCTTCGCAAGTGACTAAACCCTTGCGTAATGATGTACGCCATGAATTTCAATCATTTGGCAGCAGCCTCCCATGTATTGTTTTGAATTCCTAAAGCTTTGAGCGATATCTTCAATGTCTTTTAAGCGTTTCCTCTGGTCGCTTTGGGAGCGTTTACCACAAAGCAAATCAAAGTTTTAAAACAATTCGTTTAGGGAGCCTGTAATCTGGCATGCGAGTCAGGCGACCAGCCCAGCGACTCTGATTCTTCATTAGTAGAGAGTGAATACTGGACGTGAATGCTCTTTCTAAGGCTTCAGTGTCTGGGATCTTGTCTTGCCATTTAATCTTCAGTAGCTTCCTAAGGCAGACATGAATGGCAGGGGTTTAATTTCCTGGCGTGTCGCTGCTAAACAGTCCAGGTTTCACAAGCATATAGCAGTGTGAATAATATGGCTGCTTTGCAGAATTTCAGCTTTGTTTGCAGGCTTATCAAATTTCAATCCAACACATTTTTGTATAGTCTGAAAAAAGACTGCGCTAGCCTTTGAGATTCTTGTATTCACTTTATCGTCAATTGTGGTAGGCTGTAACACAGTGCTGCCAAGATAGGTGAATTTGTCCACAACACTTAGTCTATGACAATTTACTTGCTTTTCGGGTATGTGTGATTAATTAATCCTTGGAGCTGGCTGGTACATAACAACATTCTTCTCCAAGTTGATATTGAGCGCAAAGTTGATATAGGCATATGATAACGCTGAAACGCTATGTTGCATGTTTGCCTCTGGGTTGGCATATCAGCAAGCATTGGCGTCAGCAAGCATGAGCTCTCTGATGGTGTCGACGGTGGCTTTGGTTTTAGCTTTCAGTCTACCTAAGAATGAACAACTTTCCATCCATGCAGTAGTTGATATATATTCCAATGTCATTGTTTTCGAAGGCATTGGTCAGCATAGCGGAAAACAGTAGGCTGAACAGCGTTGGTGCCAGGACACAGCCTTGCTTCACTCCATTGATGACAGGAAAGGGCTCAGACAATTCGCCATTTTTATCGACTCTTGCCTTTATACCATCATGAAATTACCGCACTATTTAGACAAACTTTCTTATACAGCCATATTTCGCCATAGACTTCTACAGTCCCTCTCTGCTGACTGTATCAAGAGCCTTGGAAATGTCAATACCAGCAGCGAAAACCATGTCAACAATTCCTCGTTCTTTCCTAAAACCACATTGACTCTTAAGAAGGGCACTTTGGTCTTTGGGCTGAAGTGATTGAGAAGAATGCCAGCTAGTATCTTCCCTGCAATTGAGAGCAATGAGATGCAACGGTGGTTGTCACGGGATTGGTAGTTTCTTTTGCGTTTGTATGGGTGGACTGCTACGGGGTTGATTGACTATCAGTTTTGTGGAATTGATGAAATTTGTGGCTCGCCGTCCAGGGGTTTATTTATTATTTGTCGAGGTGCCATAATCTTCTCTCTGACCCCGTGAATTTAGGTTTAATATATGATCTCTTTCTTTTGAGCTCGTTTACTTCTTATGGCTTTACATTGGCGACTTCATATCATTGAGTGGTACGACTTGCTGCTGTTGACATCTCACCATTATAGTTGGTTACATGTAAATGTTACTCTTTGTTTCTATACCAAGTCAAACTATAAACTAGTAGAACACAACTCTTAACAACTTAACTAAGGTAACGTTTTCCAACTTCTATCAGTCTATGAAACATAGTACAGTTCATGTACACAAGCGATTGTTCAACACCACAGTCTAGTACTTATAAAACTAGACACAACCCTAACTATTACAAGAGAGGCGCAATCTTTTTCCATAGATCACTGCAAAATGTGACCAGGTCCACACTTGCCCGTGGTCTGACGCAGAATGACTTTCAGCCTACGCTTCCGTTCTTTCACGAAGCGACTTCCAGCGTTTTCCACGCTTTGTGAAAAGTGCTCATACTGAGTCACTTTTCACGGTCTTTCTTTCTGAACAATGCCATAACCTATGACACTATAGTATAATTCGGATTATGGCATATACCGGCAGGCCAGCGAATAAAAAATTGGGCATCGACAATTTTTTTTCCCTATTTTATGTTTCCCTTTGATTAATATATGGTATTCTATACATTCTTTTAATTTAATCATTAATATATAATGTATGACTTTAAATGAAGTATATAACTATCATGACATATGTCAACTGTGATCTCAATGTTTCAACATCCATAATTGTCAAAGAAATCTCATGAAGCAAATTATATCTTATCACGCTACTAAACATGGCAGCAATTAACATCACTTGATTCTAAAGGACTGAAATTTTGTGGAACAGTTTTCGAAGTCCATTCGGCCCTTATTGTTTGTTCAATCGCCCAGTCATTTAAGAGTATTGTTCTGCTGTGGTGAGATTTAAGACACGCTCTCTCGCATCTCTCTATTCAACCCACCAGGATTCAGATATCCAGAAGCAACCCCCAGCCTCCATCTGTCCCCTCACAAGCTTAGCTCTATCTAAGGATGATCACGCCTCGACTGTCTTGCTATGATGTCACTTCACGCCTTATAATAGGGCTCAGTGTCCTTCTGACACAATTCAGAGGTGATTATCGTCAATTAGTAACCTGCATTAGATGTCCTCTCACTGTCTGCCTGCATGCTCAAGTATGCTATCACTGCATCATGTATGATTAATCTCACTTGTATTCATCAATGAATCAAGTATACACACATGAATATAGACAATCAATGAATCAAGTATACACAATCATAGGTTACGAATACTCATAAAAATATATCTTAATCAGTCACATCTTTTAATAATGTAAACTAATTGTATAATATAGTGGGTGACTAATCATAACGTATTGAATTATTTACCTTCTACTTATACGTGGGGAAGTCAATAAGTAAGTCACAAATTGCTGTAGAAACATAACTAATTATGATAACAACTTGAAACAGTTTATTTTTATACATACATTGTCCCTTTATTTCTCAACATAATTTTCACCAACATTGGTGCACTTATCAAACCGTTTTATCAGTTCTCCCAAACCGGCTGCACAGAACTGCGTGCTCTATTTTCTAAACCACGTTTTCACTTTACATTTAACTTCGACGTCATTCGCGAAATGTCTCTAAAAAGGTGGAAATCGCTAGGGGCTAAGTCGGGGCTGTAAGGTGGATGTTCCAGAACTTCCCACCTTAGTTAATTAATTTTCTCCTGAGTTAATCGAGCCGTGTGTGGTCTGGCATTGTCATGAAGAAGCAACACTACTCTAGTCAGCACAGTTTCTTAAATTTCAATCGATCATGCATTATGCTGTATGCTGAACCATGTGAGCACCATATTGCAGATGCTACAGAGTCTATCATTACTCGCCTGTCACCTCCAATCATCTCATCCACCCGCTGCACGGATGCTTCTGTTGCAATCTCAACAGGACGACAAGATCGGATGTTATCAATAATTTTAGAGCGTCCTTGAGAAAAAAATTTCTACCCAGCTATGCACCGCTTTACGGGACAAACATTTGTCAGCATAAACAGGAAGTATTTCCTTATGAATGTCATTTACAGGCAGTCCTTTTTCCCACAAAAAACGCACAACAGCAAGTTGCTCTTTGGTTGTACACTCCGTAAGTACAGTCGCCATTTTTTATGCGCTACGCATGCGCATGAGACACCTAGCGCCACCAGACGAACGGGAATATGAAATTCGATGTTGCTGTCACCTAATGACACCTGTAGAAAACACCAACTACATTTACCTGCCATTCCACAGAACTGTGTGACTTACTTATTGACTCGCCCTCGTACTTAAATAACAATCATCACATAATATGTTATTCATTCTAGGAATTTCATTTACTTTCTAACTATATCAATAATTGAAATCAAGTATTTCAATATATTTAAATGTATGCAATTAATGTAAGATGCCGTTAACACTTACGAAATCTTTATTGCTTTTCATACTTCATAATAATATGATTACATCAATTTCATTTTAAAAGTAAATTAATCTGAAATTGTATCAATTTAACATGGAATCATTTATGCAATCAACACATGCAATCTATTAATTTATCAATTTCTAACTCATACTATTTATCGTACTTACTAGCTGCGCACCAAAGCACCAGAAAGTTTCCCTGGCTTCCTAGTAGTCTAATTCGCCTCAAGGATACGCCCGGTAGTAATCGCCTTTATGGCTGACTGTCCCATGCTGTAGATCTTCAGTAATGAGCTCTTATAACCTCGTTTTCCCATAATGGTAATACAACGGTAAACTTATGAGTATCATAGGACAATGTCCATTTCCTTTCCTATTGCACTGGGATGAGTAATCGTCTCAAGCGGCTTCCCGTATCTGCCATGGGCTTATATACAATAGATGTCCCTTTAAAAACCCTTTAATTTGGTATATAATACATGTCTGCTACAATATTGGGCAACCTTTAAGTCTTAACTGTGACACACACTTACTTCCCATTTTCCACCATACATTTTTGTTTGGTCCAAATCGACTATTTGTTTGACACTGAAACTGTTAATTCCGACCCTAGTTGTTCACAGTCTACAATAACCGCATCTACTGAATGTTGCAGGACTTTATAAATAGGTACCAAAGTATTTTCAAACGTTTCTGACAACTGTCTAGGAAGAAATGAAGACAAGGAAGGAAATTGTCACCCCACATCATTACGCCGTGACCTAGAATATGTGAAGGCCTAACATTTCACACCCTAATACTTATAGCAGTATCTGTCATGGTACTATTTTTCTTCTACTGCTGCCTTTCATTGCCCAATATAACATAGGCAACTAAAGCCAAATCCTCTATAGGCTCGTTTATGACTGATTATATTTTGCAACTAAGGTTTCCTACGGTTGAGGTTGCCAATCTCACACCAACCCTCCTTAGTGACTTTAATCGCCTCATAAGACATGCATAGTAAGTTACAGTGTTACTATTTTTTGTTTCCCTTATGGATCAAGGTTACACACGGACAATTGTACTAGCTTTATCTGCTTTTATGAATCAAATGAAACAGCAATGAAATATTTTCACAGACTTTTAGATACTGACCTTTTAGGCCTAATGCTTTGTAAGTTGCAGCATTAACCTGTCTGGAGGGCAAGTCTGATTGCAAGATAACACAAGGCTGGGCATTTTCTGCACGTGTCAGAAGAGATTCTCCATCAGCTGTCTGAAGAAATTCTTTGATGCCAAAATACTTCATAGTGACTTCTTGTACCAAAATTTGTTCACTAGAAATTTAAAAATAAAACACATTTCACTATTTCAGTTTACACAACACGAGTTAGTTAAAAGAAACAAAACGAAGTCCTTATCTCTCCATAAATATTACATCACACTGTACTTTTCCCAGCACCACACTAAAATGTTGTCAAAGTGCATTTACCATATCAAAGCTTTCATCGAAAAAGATATGTTTTATATATTTGTAATGTTTTTAAACAGAGCAAATCATTTAAATCCACGAACACCCTTATCAACCATTTAAAGAAAATATATAGAAACGTCCAACAATTATACAACACAAATGTGTGATAATGAGATTCTCTAAGACTTCAAAATTAGACAAATGAAAATGAATTACTGGTTTCCACACAATCTAATAATTGCCTACAAAAATTAATAAAAGAGTACATAAACAACATGTTCGTAGAAAATGTATTCAAATGTGTGACCTGTCAGTCTCTTAGGATATAAGATCCTGTCCAAAGTAACTAAATGTATTTGCACATTTGCTTTTAATTGCTAACACTATTTATTTATCAATCACAAAGACAAACATATACTCTTTATGACAGATGTAAATTAATAAAGTCATGTGATTCAACAAACTAAAATAATTTTAAGACAAATCTGTAACTAGTTAAAATGTCATATCAAAGTAAATCTATAACCACAATTAAAAAGATCTATTCACAAGGAGCCAGTTATTCTAATGTTACATTACACTGTCAATAATGCTTTCCTGATTTCACCTTCAATATACTTACACAGTGGTAAAACTAGAAGCAAGGTTTCCTTCAGAAATAAATTTAGAACTGTCTTGGAGTTTGCAGTTTTGATAAATTTTATCAAAGCGATATGTTTTTGTCTGTTTAATAAATTAATACCGTTATGTATCAATATGTCCTTGTTAAAGGATGTGATTGGGGGGGGGGGGGGGGTTGACGTTTAGGAGAAGCATGCAAGAGGTAGATGATACATGTGGGTAGACAACATCAAGAGATGGAATTAAAGAATCCCGCATGAGTGCACTGTACAGACGCAGGGCAGACGGTGTTAGTGACTCGCTACGTTCAACCTTTGATTAGAAGGTAGCACTTGATGATGGAAGCCATAGTGGATAGCATGCTTTCCTGCTGCTCTCCATCAAGGCACAGGTTATGTTTAATTTACTTGGGCTCCTAGATTGAACCAGTCTGAAATGGGCACCAGGACTGTTCCAGAAAGTAAATTTGGCTAATGTAATACTGACCACATGACCTTTTGAGTACCCGTTGGTCTATACAACAATCCGACTAGCACAATATATCCAATAGGAGATCAGCATGGCCGAATGGATAAGATTGCTCGTTCTTCAACATCTGGTGTGTTGATGCTCTGAAGTCAGAGACACTGGTAATAGGGAAAGTTAATACACACGCAAAATTAGTCCTGCTCTATTTGAAGTAGCATGTATGGACTACGATTAAGTTCAAAGTGAGCCAGCGCCAAAACAAATATATCCAGTATGTCTCAGGGCATGGTGAAGGGACAAACCTTACATTTACTAACTTGATGATGATGATGATGATGATGATGATGATGATGATGATGATGATGATGATGATGATGATGATGATGATGATGATGATGATGATGATGATGATGATGATGATGATGATGATGATGATGACAGTTTAAAGATGGTTACCCCACATGTCACATGCACTAAAGAGTACCAGCGTTTTGTAACACGTTTTTCATCAGTGGCCTCCACTTTCAATGTGTATCACATCCCCCGTACTCGCAACACCCCCCCCCCCCCTTTCCAGTGATTTCCACCTGTTTTACAACTCAAAGAGTCATTGAGGGAAGACGTTTCTGTCCGATAAAGAGGTACAGCAGGTAGTGCATGAGTGGTTACACACGCGATCAAGATAATTTTTTTTTCTACATGAATCCAAGCGCTGGGGGACTTGCGTTTAAAAAAAAAAATGATACAATGGTACAAGTTCTTTACTTTTTCACAATATATTCACCAACAAAAAAAGAAAACGTCGCAGGTTTTAATTTGAAGCCCCCTTGTTTCTCATTATTAGACTTTGGATGTAGCGATCATTCACGGTCTGTTTTTACTAAAGAAATTTAAACTGTTACTGTAGCATACTGTAAATAGAAATAGCAATAGCTCAAATTGGATCACAAGAAATAAAAATAATACTGGGAGATTTTAGTGCAAAAGTAGGGAAGAGAAAAATAGAGGATATAGTGGGAAATTACGGTTTAGGTACAAGAAATGAACGAGGAGAGAAACTAATAGAATGGGCAAATATTAATGATATGATAATTAGAAACACATGGTTTAAACACCATAAAAGACGAATATACACATGGGAATGCCCTGATATGAAAATACGCAACCAAATTTACTACATACTGATTAATAAAAGATTTAGAAATGCATTAATTAATGTAAAGACAATGCCTGGTGCTGACGGTAATAGTGATCATGTACCACTATGTGGACAAATAAAAGTAAGATTAAAGAGAGGGGAAAAAAATGGTTAAGAAATTGAGACTTAAAAAAGAGGTTCTGAAAGTAGATAAAGAAATTCAAAAACAATGCAGAGTGACTGTGAAAAATAGGTACAATGCAATAGCTAAAATACAGAGTATAAATGAACAATGGGAAATGTTAAGGAACTCCATTCATCAAACTAGCAAAGAAATATTACCGGAGAGAAGCCAAAAGGCTAAGATAAAATGGATGAATGAAGAAATCTTAATGCTGGTGTACAAAAGGAAACAGAATAAGAATGACAAATAAGAGTATGCTAAGACAAATAAAGAAATAAGAGATAAATGTGTGAAGGCAAAAGAAAGTTGGTTAAACGAGAAATGCAAAAAAATTGAATTACATTCCATTAAAGATCAAAAACGTATGCACAGACAAATCAGTGAGCTCACGGAAAGAAAAATAAGAATAAATGCAGGGTGTTTGAAATCATAAACAGGAAAGATATTATTGGAGGAATGTGCTATAATAAAGAGGTGGAATGAGCATTTAAGAGAATTTTATAATGGAGAAAGCGAAGAATTAACAGAAGAAAGTAACTTAGAAGGCCCACCTATTCTAAAAGAAGAAGTCGCTGACGCTATAAAACATATGAAGAAAGGAAAAACAGCTGGGCCAGATGAAATCACAATAAAAGAATTATAAGTATTGGTAGATATAGTAACCAAAATGCTGAATGATATTTACAACAGTGGTTATTTACCGAGCGATATGCTAAAATCTGTATTTATAGCAATACCAAAGAGACCAGGAGCAATTGAATGTGAAGATTTTCGTACAATTAACCTCATAAACCATGTCACTAAGCTTCTACTCAGAATTATAATGAGAAGAACAGGAAAGAAAATAAAAATGGAAATTAGTGAAGAACAGTATGGTTTTGTGGAAGGAAGGGGTACAAAAAATTATATATATATATATATATATATATATATATATATATATATATATATATATATATATATATATATATATATATATATATATACCGACGAAGATGATGTCAAGAACAAGTTCTATGAGGACCTGCACAGTGTATTAACGTCTGTTCCCAAAGGAGACAAACTTATACTCCTTGGGGATTTCAATGCCAGAGTAGGCACGGACACCACCTCTTGGAGTGGCATTATTGGAAAGCATGGAGTCGGAAATTGTAACAGCAATGGACTCCGCCTCCTTCAGACATGTGCCGAACATGATCTCGTGATTACGAACACAATTTTCCGTCTCCCCATGAGAAATAGGACATCGTGGATGCACCCTCGCTCGAAACACTGGCACCTCATTGACTATGTCATCGTCAGGAGGAGTGACAGACAAGACGTTCGAGTGACAAAATCCATGTGGGGTGCCGAATGTTGGACAGACCATCGTCTCATTGTCTCGAAAATGAACATCCACATCAGGCCACCACGGCGTCCTCAAGGGGCGAAAATGCAAACAAAGCTAAATGTCACCCGCCTAAACAGCAAGAAAATGCAGCAGTCGTTTGAAAATATGCTGGAAGACCGCCTCAAGCCCAATGCTGAAGCTAAACAGGATACAGAAACAGAATGGAGAGCCCTAAAGGACACAATTTACAACACTGCTATGGAAATCCTGGGTCCAGCCCCCCGAAAGCATAAAGACTGGTTTGATGAAAATTCTGAAGACATCAATCAATTGCTGGCCTAGAAACATCTTCTCCTCAAGGCACATTTGAATGACCCAAAGTCAACATCAAAAAAAGATGCTTTCAAGAACATTCAGAGAGTAGTGCAGCAGAAACTTCGGCACATGCGGGACTCCTGGCTGAGCAGCAAAGCTGATGAAATTCAGGGCTTTGCTGACAGACATGATATGAAAAACTTCTACGACTCACTGAAAGCGGTCTATGGTCCTTCATCACCAGGCATAGTTCCCCTCCTCAGTGCAGACGGGGGAACATTGATCACCGATAAGAAAGAAATCCTCCAACGCTGGGCAGAGCATTTCAGCAAAATCTTAAATGCAACTTCCTTCTTCGATGATGAAACCATCAACTGCCTTCCTCAAGTTCCCACAAATGAGACACTTGGTGACCTGCCAACCATAGTGGAAATAAACAAAGCCATCCAGCAACTCTCCAGCGGCAAGGCACCTGGTCCTGACTCCATCCCAGCAGAGATATACAAGGCAGGTGGGCCGGTCCTAACAGAGCAGCTTCACCAAGTCTTCACAAACATATGGATGAACGAGACCATGCCACAAGATTTTAAGGACGCGTCAATAGTCCACCTTTACAAACGTAAAGGAAACCGCCAATCCTGTGACAACCACCGAGGCATCTCCTTGCTTTCAATTGCAGGGAAGATACTCGCCAGAATTCTTCTCAATCGCCTCACAGCCCATCTCGATCAAGGTCTTCTTCCTGAGAGTCAATGTGGCTTCAGAAAAGAACGTGGAACTGTTGACATGATTTTCGCTGCAAGGCAGCTGCAAGAGAAATGTCAGGAACAGAACTGCGAAATGTTCTCCACTTTCATTGACCTTACCAAGGCTTTTGATACAGTCAGCAGAGAAGGACTGTGGAAGATTATGGCAAAATATGGCTGTCCACGAAAGTTTGTCCAAATATTGCGGCTATTTCATGACGGCATGCAGGCAAGAGTACAGGAAAATGGTGAACTGTCTGAACCCTTTCCTGTAACCAATGGAGTGAAGCAAGGATGTGTCCTGGCACCAACACTGTTCAGCCTCATGTTTTCAGCCATGTTGATGAATGCCTTCGAGAACGACGACATTGGAATAGACATCAACTACCGTATGGATGGAAAGTTATTCAATCTCAGAAGGCTGAAAGCTAAAACCAAAATTGACAGCGGCACTGTCAGAGAGCTCCTGTTTGCTGATGATTGCGCTCTATACGCCAACTCAGAGGCGGACATGCAACATAATGTTTCAGCTTTCTCACATGCCTGTGCCAACTTTGGGCTCAATATCAACTTGGAGAAGACTGTAGTTATGTACCAGCCAGCTCCAGGGAATAATCACACTGTGCCGAATATCAAAGTGAATGATCATAGACTAAGTGTTGTGGACAAATTCACCTATCTTGGCAGCACTGTGTCACAAGCTGCCACAATCGATGACGAAGTGAATGCAAGAATCTCCAAGGCCAGTGCAGCCTTTGGCAGACTGTACAAGAATGTATGGGACAGAACTGGAATAAGCCTGCAAACAAAGCTAAAAGTCTACAAAGCAGTTGTATTATCCACACTGCTATATGCTTGTGAAACCTGGACTGTTTATCAGCGACACGCTAGGAAATTAAACCACTTCCACACAGTCTGCCTAAGGAAGCTACTGAAGATTAAATGGCAAGACAAGATTCCAGACACTGAAGTCCTAGAAAAAGCATCCATGCCCAGTATCCACACTCTACTGATGAAGAATCAGATTCGCTGGGCTGGTCACTTGACCCGCATGCCAGATCACAGGCTCCCTAAACGAATCTTCTACAGCGAACTGCGTTGTGGTAAACGCTCCCAAGGTGGCCAGAGGAAACGTTTTAAAGACACTCTGAAAATTTCACTGAATGCTTTTGGAATTCATTATGACACCTGGGAGGCTGCAGCCAGAGACCGAAATTCGTGGCGTGCATCATTGCGCAAAGGTGCAGTCATATGTGAGGCAACCAGGACTGCAAGAGCTGTGAAGAAAAGGCAGGACAGAAAAACCACTGCAGGAAATCCTCCTCCAGAGACGTCAAGCATTCTTTGCCCACATTGTCAAAGAACATTTCGAGCCAAAATAGGCCTTATCAGCCATCTTAGAACCCACGGCTCCACACCTTCAACCCCACTGGATGAAATGAATGGTCATCATCATTCTTGATGGACAAACAACACACAACATATATATATATATATATATATATATATATATATATATATATATATATATATATATATATATATATATAACGAACACTAATAGAAAGGTCAATAGAGAAACAAGAAAGACATATATCTATGCTTCATAGATTATACTAAGGCATTTGATAAAGAAAAACATGATGAGCTGATTAAAATGTTGGAAGATGTCACCATTGATGGAAAGATTTAAGAATAATAAAGAATATATACTGGAACCAAGTAGAAGCAATTAAAATGGGAAATAAAAAGGGTATTTACGAACAGATAAAGCTAGGAGTACGACAGGGATGTGTCTTGTCACCCGATCTCTTCTCCCTATATAGCGAGGTAATAATGAGAGAGATCAAATAGAAGCCAGGAATACTAATCGGAGGATATAATATAAACAATATACGCTATGCATATGACACAGTATTGGTGGCGGATAATGCAACAGACCTACAAAAATTATAGGACATTGTAGTACCAGAGAGTGCACAGAAACGACTCTCCTTGAATATCAAGAAAACAGTAACAATGGTGATATCAAAGAAAATGGGGACACCAAAATGTGACATAGTAATATAAGAGTAAATTCTCAACTAAGTGGATAATTTTAAATACCTAGGGGCACTTATAACATCAGATGGAAGATGTGCAACAGAGGTTAAGAGCAGAATGGGGCAGGCAAAAGCCGGATTTCAGAAAATGAAGAGTATCTTATGCAATAAGTCGCTATCAATGAATGTAAGAAAGAGAGTGCTGAAATGCTATATAGAACCAGTTCTGCTGTATGGCAGCGAATCTTGGAATGTAAATGAACAAATTAGGAAGAACTTAGAAGTAACAGAGATGTGATTTTTAAGACGAATGTTGCGAATATATAGAATTGTTTGTACCTGGACAGCCAGAGTAACTAACAACGATTGCCTGAAAAAGGCTAATGAAACTAGAACACCATATACAACAATAAGAAAGAGACAAACAGCTTTCTGTGGTCATGTGATGAAAAGAGAGGCATTGGATGACATCGTGACAACTGGAAAGATCGAGGGGAAGAGAGGCAGAGGCAGACCAAGAGAAATGATGCTGGACGGATTGAGACGGTGGCATGGAGGAATATCATCAACAGAGTTGATCCAGAACACCAAAGACCGAGATCTGTGGAGAGCCATGAACGCCTACGCCAGCCGGCACGGCACTTGATGATGATGACTGTAGCAGAATATTTATATGCAACTATACTTTTAGACAGCAGATATCTACACACCACGATGGATACTACGCCCACGCATAGCATGCACACTGATCGCAGTAGAAGAAGAGTGTGTTAAAGTGTTTTTGGAGCACTTGATATTGATGGTCGGTCTCCCGTTCTTCATGCCGGGCACCCTGGCCAAGGAGTTAACGACATTGTTCGTAATCCCGTATATCCACGTGGAGAAAACAGCAGCTGTGAGAATCGGCAGCGCTTCTCGCCGCGCTTGTAACTTATGGGGGTATGTGAGCCGGTCGTTCAGAAAACAATGGCAAGCTATTGAACGTAAAACTTGCCTAGTACATTAACAGCAGCTGAAAAATGCTGGTGTTGACTGCAACGTCATGTAAGGGATATGCAACATTTAAAAAAGAAAAAACAAGTTACTGATGGGCGCCGTCGTTGCACAGCAGCTAGAATGTTTGCTTGCTGGCACAGTGTTAAAATTGCCATGGAAGTGGATTGTTTAAAACTTGATCTGGATTCCAAAGTCAGCTCAGCCTAACTTCTTCTTCTTCTTCTTCTTCTTCTTCTTCTTCTTCTTCTTCTTCTTCTTCTTCTTCTTCTTCTTCTTCTTCTTCTTCTTCTTCTTCTTATTCTCCTCCTTCTTCTTCTTCTTTTACCCTCTATTCGCCCAATGAAGCATAGACCCTTAACAAACTAACTCCAATCCCCCATTTTTAGCTATCCCATCGGGACGCAGAGTTGTTTCCAAGGCACCAGGGCCAGGTTCTATACTGGCCAAGACCTAATAACACGTCCTAGCAGTGCGTCCTGGGCAACAGGTCCCTTCGGGGTCCTGGCTAACGTAGCAGGATCGCTGATTCCTCCGAAGTCGGAGAGTATCTGCCTGCACGGCGAGGAACCGCCAGTCAGCACACCAATAAGCCCTAGACATGGGACAACGGATATTCACGCAAACCTCAGGTCCTTATGACATCACACTGATGTTGGACAACAGGATGTCTTCATTCGACATACAGGACTTCGCGCTGGACTTCACAGCCAGCGAACACAAGCAAGCTATCCATGCAGCTCTGTCCATGTCTTTCCCATATTATTCATTTGTGTTTTGATTTCTCTTCTCCGTGCATTTTCAGGCCCACCTCTATTTCTTTTACCCTGTGGGTTCTAGACTAACGCTTTTCTAGTTAAACTATTCTCAGAATTTCTCAGCGTATGGCCAATCCAGTGCTAGTGTCTTTTCTTTACCTCTTGGTTCATTGGTGTGTGTCTAGTTCTCTGCATTAGCTACACATTAGTGATTTTTTCATACCATTTTATTCCTTCTGTTTTGTGCAGGCAACAATTAGTGATTATTTGCAGTCTACGTGTAATCATTTTTGTTTTTCTCAATCTCAATGTTTCTGATCCATACAGTAGTATTAATTTAAACTTAGAATTAAATATTCTAAGTTGTGTGGCAAGTTTAATTTCTTTTAAATTCCAAACATGTCTTAGTGTTATAAAAGCTCTACTAACCGTCTGTATTCTTATTCAAATAACTGTATTTGTTCAACCTCCTTTGTCTACATTTCAACCCAAGTAGGTATATGATTATATCACTTGAAGTGAGGTTTTCCCAAGGGAGATCAGGTTATTTTTTGCTTGATGTATTCTCATATTTTTTAAAATTCTCATTATCTGTATTTCCTATATGAAATTTTAATCCAAGTTGGTGTGACCTCCAATTTAATGCTGTTAGTTTATTATGCATCTGATTTCGTGTGTGAGGCAGGAGGGCAATATCATCAGCAAAGTCAATGTCATCAGCAAAGTCCAGATCATCGAGCTGCTTTGTGAGGGAAGTCTACTGGATTCCATTTCTGGCAGCTCTTGTTGTTTTCATAATGCATTCTATACTTAGTTAGAATAGTAAGGGTAACAAGAGGCATCCCTTCCTCACCCCTGTTATTATCTCGAGTGCCTTCATTATTTGCCCTTCATGGAGGACCCTGCCCTTCATGTCACTATATATTGCATTTACCAAGTTAATGGTTGTCTGTGATATTCCAAAATGTCTCATCAATTTCCAAAGATATTCCCTATCAGTGCTATCAAAGTCGATAAATTCATTATAAAGTGGTTAGTTCAGGTTTATGCTTTGTTCTATTATTATGAAAATTGTAACTATGTAATCAATGTAGGATCTATTTGGTCGGAAGCTAAATATCCCTTAGATGATTGTCACTGGTATGGAATCTCTCTAGAATTATTATGCTTAATATCTTTTTAGAAACTGTCAATAATATTATTCCTCTGAAATGTTCACACTCCTGTAGGTCCCCTTCTTTCGGCAGTTTCATCAGATATCGTTCTTTCACAGGTTTTGCTAAATACTCAATGTAGTAGTTCAATTAAGGTGTTTGTCTTAGTTTTATAGGTCTTTACTGGAATGACATCTGGACCAGCATCAGTAGTGTATCTCGGGCTCCATCCAGTGACTTTGTGGTGGAGGTGGGTTATCGATTTCCACCACAAAGGGATCAGAGGGATTTGGTTACTGTAGAAAACTGTCTGGTCATTGAGTGGTATGTCTTGACTGTTGACATACGTAGTCGTATCTGGTATATTCCGGGTTGTAGGTAGACTGGTCTTGACAAGACATCAACGGGTCTTGAGTGTAGGTAGACTGGTCTATATTAGACATCTCGGATGGTTGGTAAACATAAGTTAGTTTATCAAAATCAGCTAGAATGTCATCCTTCATCGATATGAGAGTTTCAAACTCTGCTCTCGTGAGTGTAATTCCAACCTTAGTCGGGTACTTCAACTCAGAGTCACCGAAATACTTGCGTAAATGTGGTGTCGTAGTGCCTCGTTATTGAGAAACTGTCGCCGCTTTCAAACCGTTGGCTAGTGGTCTGGGCATTTCATCAGTTCTTGACATGAATATCCAGGTAGCTGTAGACATCTTGAGCGATGTGGACACGAATCACGAATGTGGCCAGTTCGTCTCGTTTTATAGGGCTTAGTTTGTCGATTGATTTTAAACGTGTCTGGACTTGTCTTTTTCAACCACGGGGTAACCAATCGAAACCCGAGACGGTCTTTCACGTGTTGTCTATGACCAAATGGCTGCAGGATACGCGACATGGTCGCGCCGCGGTATTTCATCACCAGAAAATACAGGCCGTACAGGCCGCAAGTGGCGTTATTTATGTCTTGTAACATACGGATGTTGTACATAGGTGGTATGTCCGAGTTACGTCGTATAAAGCGGATAATGTCGGCGTGTAATGGCGGCAAGCCAAACGAATAGAAATATTCAAACTAAATTAGCCCATCGAAATATAGGGCGATCCAATGTGAACCAAAGTAAGCACTGGTGTCGGTGTTGACGATAAAAGCGGCTGGTTGTGTTCTATCAATGTGTCTAGGCAACTGATCTCTAGCGTATACTTTGACTATCGAAAGTCGTCGAACAAACGGGTCACACATGAGTAATTGTCTTAATTGTTGGGTATCCATTATGCTACGTAATCGGTTAGCACTTGTCTCGTCTTGGAAATTTCTAGGACCGAGTCGAGTTCCGCGTATACGATGACTTGTAGAGGTGCGTTCGTTATAACGGCAAACTTAATTCCAGTGACAGGGGCCCAGATTTTGCCAGTTCAAACTGCTCCCCGTCTAATATGCTGGGAGTCAGATCAAAATCGTAGAGAGTGAACCCTTGGCTAAAACTTTCAAAATCGATACCATTCCCGACATCCTTATCGGTCAGACCGAGGGCTAAACTGGTACTATGGAAAGCTCGCACGTACTGACCCGTGGTATAATTCATGGTTAAGGGTTTGCCTGTGACACTACGTCCATCTATCATCAGACTCAAATAGTTTTACTCGTAATGACTGAATATGAAGGGGTTCGTATTTAACTCCCCATTAAAACAGGAAGCATTTACTAACCTGATCACCACATGGGTCAACGACTGGCTGAGAAAGAGGTTATCTTTTGTGTGGGAAAATATACCTTTCGGGATATAAAATGTTTTTACCACTACCCGTTTAATGGGATACTTGGCATTGGCTCTCAATAAGGCTTTTTCATGAGCCAGAGATATAGCTGGATTTAACTTAGGTTTCCTCACCAACAGGGTGGCGTAAGTAATGACACTTTATAACCACCGTTTACTTCCGTGGCAATCAAATTAAAGACAGATTTTGAGATGGTTTGTTTGATTTTGATATCGACACCATTCAACATGTACCTGTCCTGATTGAAAATGTCGGAATGCAGGCGTCCCATCATATCCATCTCTACACTATAGCTGGCTAAAGATCTTTTCGCTAGACCTTTATTTGTATCACCCTTCGTGTCTGTCATATACAAAGGAGTATCTTGGAGTATAGAGCCGATGTCAAATGACTCTTTTTGGCCTCTTCGCCATAATTCAGAAGAGCTTTCAAGTAGGCCCGGTACGGATACGAATTTTCACTTGGTGAAATAAGAGTGTCGTTCAGAGACACGTCTACTTGAGAAAACAAACTATGCAAATAATAATTTATGGGAACGACTTCGGCGGTGACTGGTAGGTCGTCACCGTTGGGAAGTGTAACTTTGGCTCTCACGTGGAGAAAAGTATTAAACAAATCTAGATAATCTTCTCCCAGACCAGTGATGGAGAACTCGATGGGTGCCCCACAGGCTAACGTGGCCAACGGATGTACTTCTAGGAACTGTCCCTCTTCCACGGCCGTCTGGGTAGGAGGTACGCTAAACAGATCCAGACCAGAATGTAGACACTCACACGACTTGGGATGTATTAACGCCATTACGAGAAAATATCCGAATGTCCCCGCTGGTGTTGGTGGTTCTTATGAGCCGATCGGTTTCTGCTGGGTGGTTTTATTCTTTTACTGGGCTGACCGGGCGGGGCGGCTCGTTTTCGTTTCCTAACCCCGCTACCCAATTGGCTGATATGTTGAGCAGCGCCTTGTAGCAACCATTGACAGGCGTCCCTCGCGAGTTCTTTGAAGGACTCGCCGACATTCCGGCCAGCTTGGGCATCTTGAGCCACCTGCAAACCCGTACCCAACCCTTCCCACAATAGGGCTTTACAGCCAGTTTTTAACCAAGGAAGAATTGTGCGACCTAACCCACTAAAGAAACTACCAATTCCATGACCTCGCTGACTCCAACTACCCACAAAAAACGGGTAGACCGCTTCCGGCTTGATTACAGAAATATTCCTCGTAAAGTCTGGGGTTGCGTCTGATTGGGACGTGTCTACCCCATGGCTATCCCATATCAAAACGTTTGGTTGTTCGAAAATGCAGCGTCACTACCGATGTCCCACCTGTGAATGGAATAGGTTTCCCCCGTTCGTCGGTTATAAGAAGCTCAATCGTGTCAAAGGAGAACCGACGGAGTGGAACGTAATGTGGTTTATCGTACATCCTAAATACAGAGGTGGTGGATATGTCTAGGACAGGAAGAGTCCGTACTAATGGAACCATCACATCGCCGACCACACGCGAGGTGACAATGTCGGAGTAGACGAAGATATTTTTCGTGCCCTGGTCCAAATCTTCTTCACCCACGCCGGAAAGAACGGGCTCAGTCTCGCTGACGCGGGTCGAGGGGAATTGTAAAATATCCGCCAACTTGTCACTAAGTCTAATTTCAGCACTCTGTTTGTATAGTTGGAAACGAGCCTTATTCGAGATTTTGTTAAATGAGAATGCCATTCGATTATGTTCGTGTAAGGCATTGTCGAGTCGTGACCACTGCAGGTCGTCGATAAATTTCTCAGCTTCGACAAGCAATCTATTCAATTCATCGATAAATGTCTCTGGTGTTTTGTATAGACCCGGAGTCAGCGTAATTTTCATTGGTGGGCCATTTAGGCCTGGTTGTGGAATGTACTTTATCCACACCTGATCCTCCAAATCATTAAAATAGGTGTTTGGAAACTGTATATCGACCAATCCAACATCGTACTGCGAGGTTAGTTCCATATTTTGCGGTAACTTGACGAAGAAATGTCCGGCTCTAATCTGGGGGTATATTTTCAAAGAGGTCGTACTGGGAAGTGTCACATAAAAACTCATTTTAGTCTATTCGAGCTCTGAGTGTTTCCGGGCTCGAAAATGTAAAGTTAGCACTGAAGTCCCATCGTTGAATGGGATCGTTTTTTCCGTATCGATAGTTAAAAGTATTTCCTCCGTGTAGAGGCAGAAACGACTTAATTGGACGTAATGTGGTTTGTCGTAGAGACGACACACTGACGGCAACAGCCGATCCAATATAAGGACAGTCCTTAGTAAAGGAACCATGGCGTCTCCGACTGGTCTCGCAGCTACGAGGTCAGAAAAGACGTAGATATTTTTAACAGCACTATCCATCTCCAATTCCACATTACCGTATAATAAGACATTGTCGTCTGATAGAGTCAAGGTTGGGAACCCCAACCTGTTTTTCAATCTCTCACTAATTTTAACGTAGGCGCTCTTTTCAAATAATTTCATTCCAACTTTTTTTTTTCAGGGGTCAACTATAAAGAATTTAATGTTCACTTTCTCGTCTACTTGGGTTTCTACACACAACGTATTCAATTCTTCGATGAAAACTTCTGGGGCGCTGAATGGACCTGGTGGACATATAAGCGTTATAGGTTCTCTACCACTACCTTTGGGCGGAAAGTATTGGATCCAAATTTCACCCGGCAATCCGTTAAAACATGTATTGGGGAATTGAATTTCGGCCAGGCCCACTTCGTATTGTTGACTCACCTAGATAGTCTGCGGCAACTTGACGAAAAAGTGACCTGGCTAGTTGTTCGGGAACACTTTCGGTGCCACGTTAATCGGTAATATGACATAGAAACTCATCGTTTTTCTAGTTTAGAGTTAGGTAGCATATAACCCAAACAACTACTCATTAGAGCGCCCCACAGCTTGCCTTCTGGTGCATCTGCGCTGCCTTGAGTCAGATTGAACAGAGATACGGCAATTACGGCATATATAACTATCATTTGACTCAATCTCTGGCCGCGGAACTCGTCCAAAAAACGACCAGAACGAAGTTCTTTCCCCGTCTGTAGTCTGTGGACAATAATTTCCAGGTTGTCTTCGGTCATACCACTAGTCTCCATAAATGGCTAGTTGCGTGTCGGCTATCCAGCTGTTGAATGAATTGGGATAACCAAACCACTTTACTAAATACTCTTTACCACCACCTTTCCTTCGTCTTTCTTGTAAGATTGTTTCGATACGATAAATTTCTTTATCACCCCCCAACTGTATTTCCTCTTTGTAGAATGACCCTTGTAGTTCCTCCCCTGAATCGTCTTTTAGAACATACGTCACCGGACTAGTCTGGTTTATACGACTAACGGTACACAGTTCTTCTGTCCACCCCGACATATAACCTATTTTAAAAGGTTTGCATTGAGCCAGTCTGACGCCAGCTTTAAAATACACTTTTCTTGATACGTCTGTTTTACAGTACAAGTTATTCCACACTTCTTGATTACTTTTGTTAACTTATACGGGCGCCATGCGAATGCTCCGGTGATACGAACCATTATAGTGTCGGATCAGCTTATCTATGACGTCAACGTAGCGCAATGCATTGGTCTTGGTAAAATAACGCCACATTTTTTCTTTAAGAGTTCGGTTGAATCCTTCTACCACGGTGGCTTTCACACCTTCATTCTCGGTGGTAAAGAAATGCACACCTCGGTCAGTCAGAAATTTTAAGAAAGTTCGGTTGACAAATTCTGACCCTTTATCGGTTTGGAAATTTAACGGGTGTCTATCATCAAAAATTTTACTCGCAGCCGCCACTAGCGCTTTTCCCGTTTTCTTCTGGATCGGGACGGCCCACGCATATTTACTAAACACGTCGATACACGTCACTAGGTAGGTCAAACCGTCGTTGTACCTTTGTAACTTTTGTATATCTATCAAGTCGGCTTGAAACTGTTGATTTATACCACTGGTTATGGTCTGACGTCTCTGAAACCGGCGACGAATCGGTTCATGCAGCGTATAGGTATCCTGAAGCTGTAACCATTTCTGAATTGTTTTAGCTGGAAGTTTGGTAGTAATACTTTCTTAATTCCGCGGCCATTTTTCCCATCGGAGTGTAGGTATCTTACTCTTCTTCTTTTTCTTCCGGAGTTTATAACCCGGTGTAGCAACAGGTGTCTCTGGTGGACTTTTGGTCTCGGTTACCTTCGGTCTGCTTACTTGAGTCTTGTGCGTTAGCTGAACAGGCGGTGTCTTGATTACTGGTGCCGGTAAGGCGCTGACTTCGGGTTTTTGTTCCTTGATATCCACCAGGCCTAATGGTTTGTGTCTGTGCTGCTCGATACGATTCAGATACTGCTGCAAGATTTGTTGATATAGTCTGGCTTTGTCACGGGGTGGTAGTTCAGTTCTGTCCAAGACTTGTTGCATCTGATTATCCAAGTCTTGTAGGCTATCGGTTAGTGTGTCGGGTGGTACATAGGGTTTTTCCAGCACCCGAGGGTCGACCAAGATCATTTTCTTCATTACAAACCCACAATACCTTTCAACGCGTTTAGGATGGGTCCGAGAAGGGCGCCTACGAATCCACTCATTTGCAAGATCTGTTTCCGTTTCTTGAGCGATAGTTTCTTACGAGTGAGCGCTCTCAGACTGTTCTTGTATCGTTGCAACCGTCGCTTCTGAGGGACATTACCTTTTAATACATTGTGACAGCATTCGCAAATTGATTTTATGAGAGCCGAAGAAGCTGTTTTAATAATAGCTTTTACGTCAGACGGCTTGGCTTCACCCAAGTAGCGCAACATGGATTCGTTGCGTTTAAGTTGTGTAGACATGTTATTTGGGGACATAGACGACTTGGCACTGATCGGGAAATATATGACTTCATAAACGGAGTTGATCCCGTGTTTCCTGTCGAAGGTCAAACAGCAAATACCCGTGTGGAGCCGATGTCGCTGTCCTTAAAACTCTCTTGGACATATGACACGTGACGTGGATAAATCTGTTTGGCAAAATTCGTAACTTGTTCGCCGTCTCGAGGGTTCTTAAATACCACTAGGTAATGCGAATTCAGACTGATGGTTCTGTGTTCTTTAATTATACCAAAGAGGTTTTGTACAATATACATAACGCTGAGGTTGCGGTGATGACTACCTTTAGTAAATAATTTAGTCACCCTATCATCTGTCTCCCGGTCCATTTTTTCATATCCGGTCGATAAACTGTACACCCTTCATATTCTCGTACATCTGTTGCCATTCTCCGTAGCACCATACAACCTCCTCTGGAATCGGGTCAACCATGGCTGGAAGATGAGACAGGAACCGCTGTACAAATACGCTTTTCTCACTCCCTGTCGGTCCCGCAATCAGACGCAAAAGGATGTTTCCACCTGGGGTCCATTGTTAGTAATGAGCATGTGTATGCGTAAAAATATGTTATATTACCTTGTTTTTTTTATGTTTTACAGATATGAATACATTTGAAGAACTAATTAGGAAACTGGTGCCTATTAAGAGCGGAACCAGGAAGATATTGCGTGGCATGTATTAATACCCCACAGAACCAAGAGGCTGATAATCCATTTATTCTTTCTTGTGGTTATGGTGATGGTGGTAGTTTCGAGGATCTAGTAACGGTTCTACTGCGTGATGTGCTATACCAGAACTTAACTAAAGATCAGCTAATTACGCTAAGTATCAGCAGAATTGAGGAGTGTATCCTCGACTATAATTACCAGGCGGCTACTCCAGAACCATCCCCCACCACCAATGAACAATCATCGTCACCGACAACCATCAATTTTAATCAATCCACGTTGATGACGACTCTTAAACCGCTTTCAAATAACGAGATAATTCATATACTTACAGACACGTCTTCAAGACAAATAAAAAATATATGGGCAGTCCTCAACACTGATCGGGAAGACTACTGTGTGGGGTGTGAGGAGGAACTGGCCAATCAGTTGGGTCACTCTTGTTTATTCTCGGATTTTGATGAATTAACACAGGCTCATCTTGCGGTGGTTATGAAAAAAACATTTGACCACTGATGAACTCATAGACATAGTATTCAATAAAATTCGCCGACGGGTGCTTCGATACAACCAACGCAGGAACACACCTGAGCTACCTCCCATGCCATCACTGATCCAAACCACTCAATATCCGACATAAACGACACCCCAACCAATAAATCTGTCAACTACATCACCCTAGCCACTGGATCTATAAACCCGACCTCGTCTCACCCTTAAAGTTAGGTGCTCTTCTAAATATTAATGTTGTTTTTATAACTCATTCAATGTTAAATGTTGACATGTCTTTTATGTTCACACATCTTTTATGCTCAATGTATATCTTTCATGTTCAATGGTTACATGTCTATTATGTTGATTGTATGCTCTTTTGTAACTCACTCACCCATTGGTTAAATTTAAACCTACCAATCAGATTTCGTGTTAGAAATCTACCACCCCAACTACTATTTTCATATATACAATATCCACTCACGCGTAGACAAGTTATTCACGAAACGAATGTGAAGTCATTTGAGTGTTCGCAGTCAACGGATAATAAATTCAACATATTTTTTACTTCCTTGGAATTTAACAATCACGTCTTCTGATACAGAAAACTACTTGTCTTCTGCGCGAAACTGGTTACAATTTGTTCGACATCATCGTCGCTATTATACAACGAGTCGACTATTTTCTTACTTAAATGTCTAGCTAAAGACATAAAAATTATTATCCGGCCACAGTTGATGCATTCATCTGAAAATAATTCCTCTGCGATATTCTCAAAGACAGGATATGCTTGCTCAGTTGAAATATTGTCTACAACAGAGTCAAACATATGTTTACTAATCAACAAATTTAATAATTTCGTCATCTTACGAGCTGATTCTTCGTTGTATGCCTGAATAACAGAAACAAATACTTCGGCCATCTTATAAACTATTTGGTTTATCGAGAATGTCAGCTACACAGAAGCATACGTGTACTCTCTCTAATAGAAACTTTACACGGCCTGATGCTTTATTACGACATGTTGCTAGTAGTCATTCTAGGGATGTTTTCAGTTGCGATTTATGTGATCGTATGTATACCCGCAAAGATGCCTTACAGAGACACATGAAGACTGAGCATGAAACAGTATTCAGTGGGGTGTCGACCACGCAACCATCATCTAGCGGCCTGGGTGCTAACAATCTGTATTCCACAAACCGCAAGAGAAGGAGAGCGTCGACCACAGACGAACAATCTACTGGTAAACGCAGGAAGTCAACTAAACAATAAGCATCGAATGACAGAGTATCGTCAGTTAGAGACACTCAAATACTGCCAGCTACCATGACAAACCAATCACCATCAAGAATTTTGTCGAGTGGTGCGGGTAATCATGTTTCGCCTACTAATAATAGTCTCGAGGTATGGTGTCCGCCTCGAGTGCTGGAGGTCCCGGTTTCAGGCCCCGGTGAGGACCAGGATTTATTTAAAGAATCCACCGGGAATTACAGTAACTTCTCCTGGTCTCTGGGTAGTGAGATCGGACGCCCGTGTGTATTGTTGCGCACGTGTAAAATCCCTTGGCAGTTGGAAATCGAAAACGAGTAGCCTAACGGCGCTACCCGGGCAAAATTTGCAGTTAGAAATCTACCCAAGTATTTCAGGATCCTCGGCGGTTCTACGGAGTTCGTGCACTGAGCTGAGTTTCTCCAGACTCAGGTTTGAGTTAGGAGGAGAACGGAGCACTTATGGGTTGCACCCGTGTGCCGTGATGTTGATCCATAAACTAAACTAAACTAAACTAAACTAAACAATCATCATCATCTCAGGCCGTCAAGCGAAGCAGGGAAAAGCTTTCAACATCAAGTGCCTTGCCCACAAATGTTCAGCTATCATCTAGTACCACAGCGAGTGACGCATCATCAACTAGTGAACATCTTTCATTACAGAAATTGGTTTGGGTTGTATACAAAGATCACTGGGACACGATTAGATCACATACACGACACGGTCGCTATCTGTCTGAATGGACATTTTTTAACAGACCAGATACTCATAAAACAACAGATTGGGGATCTCGTTTATTCCCACTCTTCAATGCTCAAAACTCGCGGTTTAAAATTGGTGCGAGCCTGCACACAATCTTGAGACATCGAGAGACACAAGCCCTACGCTTAAACCATGCAAGCCCAAATAATTCCTCATTGTTTACTTTACCTTTTTTTAGTAAACATTAGGTCTGATTTTGAGGCGTTTGTAGGCAAGGTAAATGCTGTAGATTTGGTTAATACAGCGACACTAACCCGGTCAGATACTAGATACTATGTCGAATCAATACCCAGTATCACTTTTTATGTTTATAAACTGGTGGAGTTCCCTGTTGGTTGTTGTATGACTAATATTCCAAACCATACCAAACACAACAATTTTATTAATACTCTTCAGAGCGACGAACGTGGTAAGGCTTATAACGATAATAGATAATTTTTCCGTGGGTTGGCAGTGTTTAGAACTGCTTCCTTCAGGTGTATTAGAAAAGATACACGGTCACTATTCAAAGAATGGGTGCGGTATAAAGGGTTGAAGTCCCACAAGCATTTTACCGGGGTTAGTTTAGTTGATTTACCTCTTCTGGAAGCATGTTTTAAAATCAGAATCAACGTGTTTACTTTTACGGAGGAGGAACATCTGGTTCCCAAGATTAGAAGTACTAGCACCCATCCAGATAAATTAAATCTCCTTCTACATGAAAACCATTTCATGTACATATCAAGTGTTGAACATGCCTCTCGGTGTTTTCCTGTGGGGAATGCGGCAAGATGTTTAAGATGTACAAGCGACTGACATCCCATGAACTTACGTGTAAAGGCATAGCCACTATCAAAACTTATAAAGGTGGGATATATCGTCAGACTGAATCCATCTTGTAATTGCTCTGTGAGCATGGGTTTGATGTGGATGCAAACTTTATATTCACCTTCAGAGCGTGCTACGACATGGACTGTTTATTCTCTAATACAAATTTACCAGCTGACTCAAAATCCACCACCTTCATTGCCAGTCACGTCCCCTCTCGTGTGCGGTCATCTCTAATGTCAATGGGTTCGACACTCCTAAATGTTTTATCACGACAAGTCATTCACAGGTCCTCGTAAAGGAGATTGTGATATATTTTCACAAAACGTAACATCGCATTAAATATTTCCAGGACGACAAAATCGGAATTCACCGAAACCGAATTGGTTTGTTCCACATTTGTACGATCCAAGATTTAATATACCCGTTGGCAATGAAAAACGTTAACCGGAAAAGGACCGTATAAATAGCAGCGCGCAGAGCGACATTGACTGTTGTACATCAGTCAGCATGAGACATAAGAACTGAAGCACCGGAAGGAGTGAGAGAGTTTCAAAATTCACGAGAAAAGAAAATCCTCAGCCTACGAAATCGCTGTGAGAAATTGCATCTCATTTAGATCATGAAAGGTGTCGACATGTTGAGGTCATTCTGATAAATAATGTAAACACCATATTTAATTCATTTAAATCTTAGATAAGTTGTGAGTTCAGTTTCCCAGAAGAGGAGTTGGTAAGTCGACTTGTGAACACGTGTGGTGAATTCTTAAGAAGTTAATTATAATTAATGGTTATAGTTTATAGATAAACTATTCATTAAGAATCACCATAGTGAATTTTAATTTCTCCCAAAGTAAACAACTGATGTAATGTACAAGCATTAGTCCAAGTTGTACGTTTATTTCTTAATCAACTCAATCTACAATGATTTGGAATGGTGAGTTCTTAAAGAATCTAATCTAGTACAAACTAAATAATATTATACTCATTTATCATAGTCATAAGATAAACTGTACATAAGAGAAAACCACAGTGTTTGATTTTCTCCCAGCTGAACAACTTAGTTAATGTATAAACATTAGACACATGTTGTAAATTTTATTTCTTAAGCAACTCAATCCACAATGAATTATAGTAACTTAAGGCTTAAGGAAACTATTGTAAATGTGTAAACACTGGTAAGTCAAACTAGTGTAATGGGTAATTAGTCAGTAGATTTAATTTTGACATGAGCACATGGGCAAACAAATAGTGTTCTGGTAGTTCATGAACACATGAGAACCAAAAAGAGTTCTACAGATATCATAATTTGTGTGAAGGTACAGCACACATGGGTTAAGGCAAATAGATAGACATGGCTGTTAACCATTGGGAATAATAATATTTGTGCCACATAATAGTGCGTAACCAACCACCATGCAAGAAGTATTTTTATTCATAATGTCTGAATGTGAATTGGATATATCACCTAAATTGTATGTATTTTATGAGAGCATGTGATAACTCCTGGATTTCATGTTGCTAAATCCTGGGTGAATTTCATAAGTGTGTCTAATGATCACATGTCTATGTCATTGAAGAGCATGCTTGTGTCATGTGAGGTTCATCATTGTTAGACAGATGTGAATGTATCATTTGATAAACCCCATCAGCATGCATGACTAAATATCCATGAAATAGTATAAGTTAGGTTGAAGGATGAGATTCCCTTGTAATGCATTCTTGTGAATCTGTGAATGTATTCTGTGTAAAGCACCTACATATGCATGATTGTCATCCATACAGATATGATTGTGTCTGATGAATGGATGAGATCTCATTGTGATGTCAATGGTGTTAACATTTAAGGTTATCATTGGGAAATCACATAAGTACCCACCTTACATGCCAGCATGAAGGATGTGTGATGAATGATTCCTATATGATCACCCATACCAATATGAATGTGTCTATGGACTGAGTGAAATTATCATCCATACATATGAATGATGTCAGAGATGAGTGCAATGACCCCACATGCAAAGATGGATATGTTGACTGATGCATGAGAGATTGAGTGAGTGAGTGAAGTTATATGCTGAGAGAGAGGGAGTATAAGCCAACAGTCAATCCCAGGATAACCAGCAACTTGATGTGAAATGCCAGGACTATCATCAGAGAACTGCATCGGCATACCCCATAAACTAAATAATAATTTAGGACACTCCGGCGCATAACGACACTGTGTATAAAATATAATTCATGTTACAATCATCTAGTTTTGTGCGCTAAGCACGAAACAACCAATATCATACATTACGCATATTACAGCATCTGTGAGTGTAATTTAAGCAAAATCCCACTTTGTATTTCATGTCACTACTGTTAACACATATGGTCTAGTGTAATGATAATAATGTACTACAAATATGATTATGATGACTGTGATGTAATGAAAATGATGTACTAATGATTATGATGATAATGTTAGAAGGATGTAATGATTTATAATGTCATAAACATGATAATAATGTAATCATGATGATGATCAGAATGATTATAATAAGGATGATGATGCGGATAGCTGAAGTACACTCTTAGTATAGAACCGGTGAAATTGGGGGAATATACTCTCCGTAAAACTTTGGACTAAAAAGAGAAGTCACCTGAATACTATACAAGAATGGATACCATAATGTACTTATATTGCTTATAAACAAACACTCATTACAATGGGGACTGATTTTTAAAAGCCCTTAATGTATGAGAAGCTTTTCCTGAATATAAAAAGATGAAGAAGAGAATGGTCAACATAATTGTCAAATTCCAAATCACTCAAGGTATTACTTAAACTATAGACCTGAAGGACAGGCATAAGTGAAGATGAAACTGCACATCTGCTAGTTAAACCTTGAACACCTGATAGTGGAAGATTGGAGTGAAAGCAAACAACTATGTGGTGATAACTAATTGAGAACACCAAGACTATTTTTCTTCTATGTTTATTTTCACTAAGAACAAGATTCCTTTTATTGTTTTTACTTGTTATGTTCTTAGGCTTTTACATTTCATTTCTAATGTCATATTTATGATATCATTAGAATTATGTGATTGATGGAATTTCAGGTAGTGATCTTACTCATGTCAATCCAGACCTGACTTGGTGAAGATTGAATGCAGCACCTGTTGAGTGAGCACATTGTTGAGTGATGCCCTTGATAGAGTAGCGCAGAAACTTATCTACCTGCAACCATTCAATTTGTCTCATAGGAGAGGTAATCTTTATTTAAACATTTACCTGCCAAACAATGGAAAGGAAAACCAAGAGCCAACTTATGTTCTACTACGCCCTGGAACACTAAGACTACAGCAATTAATTGATAGCCAAAGGGATTCCCAAAGCTGGAAGTGGAGAATTCTAAGTGTAGACAGTTCTTTTTCTTCCAGATCATCCAGGCCAGTAAACGATTAGCATTACAGGCAACTGGAAAAAATATAGCTGTTAATATATACATTATCATTGGCACATCAATTCTGTATATTTACTGTATATGTATATGTCCTTATTTTATGACAGGAAATTTTAATTTTGAATGCAATTTACAAAATCCATATTTGTGTTTATTAAATCATAAAAAACTAAGGTCATGTCATGTATTGAATGTATTTTACCTGTCATAGTCAAATTGTTTTAAACTACCCTAGATAGAATTAATTAGTTGGTAGGGGAGAGGCAAGGAACCACTTAAAGGATAATTTGGGTCTAAAAGGGAACACAACTTTTCAGTTATTTCCTGAAAGTATTCCTTGGTTCTCTAAACTTTATTTCTGGTCTCAAACAATTGAGTCAGTACAGCTAAATTAATTAAACGGGCAGGATCACATCCTGCATCCTTTATCTCTTTGGGGTTGAGCCATCAATCTCGACGTATCTGACAGAGATGTTGGACTATCTGCATGAAATATCTGCTAAATCGTATGAGCTGTTACTCAAAAAGTTCGAATCAATCTTTGCATAGTTAGGTGACCATCCAAAATTAAGTGATAGGCTCGACTCCTATCTGAAGGGGTTACCCCTGTATGGCCTGAATAGCGGGAGATATGACATAAACCTATTAAACCTTATTTGATACAGTATTTCATTGATCGAGAGGCTAATCCTTTCAAGTTTATTGTCAAGCGAATAATAATTTCATGTGCATAGCGACAGAAAGGTTAAAATTTCTCGACGTTTCCAATTTTCTTTCGCCGGGGGTCAGTTATCGTCACTATCTGGAATTTTTTGCCATAGAAGAAATGAAAGACTTTTTGTGGTACGACTATCTGACCGATCTGGGAAAGTTAAATGACACAATCCTACCACCACATAGAGCCTTTTTCTCAAAACTTAAAAAAATTTAACATTTCCAAGGCAGAATATGCCGTTTGCCTGAAAGCGTGGGCCGACAATAAGATGACTACCTTGAGAGATTTTCTAATTTCGTACAACATCATAGACGTGTCTCCGTTTCTAAAAGCACTGAACAAGCAAGTGGGGTTTTATGCCGAGTTAAATATAGATGTGTGCAAGCAGGCCATCTCCGTCCCCGGCATTACTTTACATTACCTATTCAACACCATGAATAAAGATGTTTCTTTTGTTTTGTGTTCAAAGTAGGAGGAGAAGTTGCACACGTTGTTACGAGATAACGTGGTGGGTGGGCCGAGTATTATATTTCACCGTTATCACGAAACCAATCAGACCCGTATCAGGGGTAATAAGCTGGTAAAAAGTATTAAAGCGTTTCATGTGAATGCTTTATACCTTTGATCTCTGATAAATGATATGCCAATAGACTTCCCCATATATCGAAACAGCGAGGACGGTTTTAGATCACACAGATTACACAAATACACACGTCAGAGTCGAGAGTGGTTACCCTGGGTGTCACATAATAACAACATACATTTAAACAGCCAATTATATAGTCATAAGATGCAACTCGCCGATCGGCATATTCGAATAGATTGGTGGGATAAAAAGAATAAGACAGCTTACCAATTCCATGGGTGTTTATTCCATTGGCATCAATCTTTCCGTCTAACTGCTGGGAAAACGATTAATCTCGTTAATAAGAAACCACTAGAAGAACTATACAAGAATACGTGGGACATTCACGGGTATCTACAGAAAACTGTCGGGGTGACAGTTAAGGTTATTTGGGAGTGTGAGTGGCAGAGACTAATGAGATCAAATACAGCAATCAAGTGTGTCCTAAAAGAAAAGTTTCCACCGTCAGAGCTTTCCTGGGGATCGTTGACTGAAAAACAGGTCCTTCAGGCTGTACAAGCCAACACATTCTTCGGGTTGGTTGAATGTGATATTGAGACCCCGGCTGATTACAAGAATCCTTTGCCGAGATGCCCCCCTATTTTCAAGAACACGGAAGTGTCGAAAGACAACATTGGGGAATTTATGAAAGAATACGCCATAAAAAAGAAACCACTGACAACCCCACGACGGACTTTGAGCGGTATTTATTTCGGGAAGAAGATTTTAATAGCCACCCCTTTTAAAGTGGTATCTAGCTCATCGGTTGGTAGTTACTGTAACAGATGCAGGACAATCAGGCGGACGATAATGATAGAAGACAATTCGACTCCGTCTGTAGTTTAACTCGTTGTTTATTTTATGTTTCATTTAACAAGATCATAATTCTTGAGTATAAACAATCGAAATGCAGTTACACAGAGGTCATCTCACACTCTAGGTGATATCCATAAGGTTCATGCGACCTTACAGTATGGAAGTCTGGTCACAACTAACTCACGTTCCCTAGAGCCTTGTCATAGGACGACAACCCCTAGCTACCCCTTAGCGATGTGTCCACCCGTGCTTATAAGAGTCTTCCCATTGCACACGAAGCCAAGTTCCCCACTAGAGAGACTCTGTTATAATACCTTCTTCACCCAACCAAGACTTTTCCCCGAAATGTCTTACACCCAAAACCTACTTTAACATACTCTAATTTCCAAAACCACAGTGAAAATAATTTAAGTAACATATAACCCGGGACTTTTTATAAGCCCCTATCACCGAAGTCTTCCTGACTCTTATCATCTTCATTAATCACTACCCCATCATTACTTAACTTCCCTTGAGATCCATAGCCATCCACTACCACCACCTACAACACAACTTTACTCAACCACTCATGGGTTGTCCTATAACTATCTGCCATCACCCCCCCCCCCCAATATTACTTAAGCCTTAAAACTTCTTCTACATAAGTAAGTTACATTATAGCGCTTACACCCATATTGACCCTTTTCAACCACGCATGGAACTAGCTAACCGCTATTTCTCTTAGTCATTATAACACTCCACCATATTTGTGGACCTTTAATACTTCCTCTTCGCTTCCACAAGCAATCCGCTTAAATCCTCATCCGATTTAAATGTTACAATTGAGATGTATACCTTATCCAAATCAATAATCTATATAAAAAAATTCAACATATCATATTCTCCTGTAAACAATCCATACAACCCAGGACAGACAGACAGAGAAATGGTGCGCACCAAGAATAGAAAAGATAGCAAAACAGTAACATTTATCCTCCCTTTCACACACACAACTTTATGAAAAAAAGTTTTTCAAAATAAAACCTTATACGAATCTTATAATTCAAAAAATGATATGTTTCTCTCTATACTTCCTCCCTGAATTAACGAACACAGTAAATTATGTTGTCATCCACAACACCTATTACCATGAGCAACCCAACATGCATGTCCACTTTAGCAATCTGAAAACTCCATCTGTCCCATATTATGTCAATAACCAAAGTAAAAATACCATCTAAAATATTTCACCTAATCTCTGACCAGTACAAGTTGTGCTGCTATCTACAGCCAGTAAAAATAATACTAATGACTTTATGTCTGTAACTTCTACACTGTCCAGCCTATACTATATCAGTATCCTCCGCAATCAACTCTTCTCTTTATTTGTCCATGTATCACGGACCCTCACTTTTCTACGCAAATTTCTACTTCATGGCTTTCGACCCCTGTTCACTCCGGGTTATACTGTAACCACAGTACCCAAAAAAAATAATATCTCATCTCATCTCATCTCATCATGTTCCTCTTGTACCTTGCGGTGTCGAGGTGAAGTATAAACTTCGTGAGAGTGCCCGGTTATGGGCTTCGTATATCGACATTCCCATGGATTCTGTTATTCCCTCCGTCCAGCGTTTACGTGGTCGGCCTCTTCCTCTGTTTCCATCTGGTCTGTACGTCATTGCCTGTTGTGGCATGCTGTTGACTGGTAGCCTACTTGCATGGCCAAACCATTTGACTTGCTGCTTTCTAATAAAATCTAGAGCAGCTTTAACCCCCACTTTAGTCCTGATTTCTTCATTTCTGATCTTATCTCTTCTTGATACGTTGAGTATTCTTCTCAGGAACCTCATTTCTGTTGTTGTGATTTTTCTTTTCTCTTTTTCTGTCATTGTCCAGGTTTGGCATTGGTAGCACAGAGTTGGTAGGAAGATTGTGTTGTAAAGTGCTTTCTTAGTAGTTATTGATACATGTTTGTTCTTTAGTATTGGTGCCATTTGTCCAATGAGTTGATTTGCCTTATTGCACCTATTTTCGATCTCGTCTTCTGATCTGCCATTTGATGATATTATACTTCCTAGGTACTTGAAGCTCTTTACTTGTTTCAAGGGATGTTCGTTTAGGTGAATTGTTGCTGTTTGTTCTTCTTTAGTTATAGTCATTACCTCTGTTTTGCTTGTGCTAATTTTCATGTTATGTTCCCTACACATTTCGTTTAGACTATTCATGTGGTCTTGTAATTCAGCTTCTGATTTTGCTATTAGTGCTTGGGCGTCCGCAAACAGGAGTTCTCTAATGGTTAGATTTGCAGATGGTTCTTCTTCTGTGTTCTCGTCATGCGGTATTCTTGCTGTCTCTGCTTGGCTGGTTTCTTTACATATGTTGTCTATATATGTTATGAACAAGAGAGGGGACAGGACACAACCTTGTCGTACTCCAGATCTTATGGTGAAGGGTTCTGAGTGTCCTCCAGTTGCTCTCACTATGCATTCACTGTTGTCGTATAAACTTCTACATAGGTTTGTTAGATGTGTACTCACTCCATATTGTTTAAGGATTTCCCACAGCTTGTTTCTATCTACCCTATCAAATGCCTTTTCTTGGTCAACAAAGGCTAAGTACAGTGTTTCATTGAATTCAATTGATTTTTCTATAAGTTGTCTAAGAGCAAAAATGGCGTCTGTGCATCCTTTGTTTTTCCTAAATCCAAGCTGCGTTTCGCTTAGCTGGGGTTCTAAAGTAGTTCGTAATCTTTTTTCAAGAATTTTGCAAAATATTTTCCCAGTATGACTCAACAGTGAAATGCCTCTGTATTGTGTGCAATCTCTTTTGCTGCCTTTGTTTTTCCAAATTGGGATAATTATGGCGTTTCCCCAGTCTCGTGGTGTCTGTTGTTCTACCCAAACATGGTTGAATAGTCTATGTAGCCAAGCTGTTCCTACTTCCCTTGCTGCTTTAATTAGTTCATTTGGTATTTCATCCTGTCCTGGTGATTTGTTCAATGGGGCTAATCTGATGGCTTCTATAATATCACTTTTTCATTTATTATGAACATAACTTCTACCCCTTGGCATTCAAACTATACTCATCCCGGGTTATGCCGCAACTACAGCACCCGAAAAAAATAATAACCCTGTTCATCTATTATGAACATAACTACTACCCCTTGGCATTCATTGTTCATTTATTATGAACGTCCCCTTCTATATAACTTAATCTTCGACCATTATAAGTTGTGCTGATATCCACAGCCCCATCTATGGCCACCCCCATGTTAAGCCAACCCCCACATCCTGAACATGGCGCACAGTCCATGTTTGCTCCTGTTATTGCTGACTAACGCAGCACCCTTAAATACTATTTATAAGCACTTACCACGTCTACTTCTCCTAAAAACCTGCAAGCTCGTCTTCTAGTTGATTGTCAACCACAGCCGCCGATCAACCCCTCAAGCCACTACAAAATATCTCTTTATCAAATTCTACACGTCTAACCTCATGGCACTTACTCCATGTTTATCCCAGGTTTACTAAACCCACTCCCAACAAGGCAAAGATGTCTCTCTTTATGTTCTAAAGTTGTCTAATAATTATTGTCTGAACGAAAATTCTTTACAGAGGTATACCCAATCCCAAGGACCTTATTAACATGGTCATTCAATAAAGACAAGTCTTATTCACCCCGGTTATACTCTTAATTATAGTGTCTAGTTGTAATTTAACATAACTGAACAGTCTGTTTTTATTGCTTAACAAAACCAAAAAAAAAAAAAAAAAAAAAAAAAAAAAAAACACTATACGACAACTCAATCAAAAGGAACTAACACTTTTTCAAACTGATAATTAAAAGTCAAAATAACTGATCGAACTAATATGCTAATATTAAACAAGGCAAATTAAATGAAACCACACATCATGAGTAATTGGAGACACAGCACAAATCAAAACAGTACAGCTTTCCCCGCTTAATTTTTGTACATTGTTTATCCCCCGACATTGTTCAACATAATATACAAAATAAAATAGCAATCATTTCTTAACTTTACAAAATTACTTAGTAATCAAGCCAACAATTTAGGAAAACATCATTTGTCACTTTAACGGACAAAATAACTCTTATTTACTCGTTAAAAAAACACAACGACTCATATCCAGGCCAAAAATAACAACCATTAAATACAGAGTGTACTTTTATCCACAGCCTATACTCTCACCAACTACAGTGATTGTCTCTACACAGAGAACTTTCCTGGTATTTCATTTAGGAACACATCATTTGTAAATATGAAGAAATGAAATAAACAAAACAAATCAACAACCTCTGTCGCTTTTACGGACAGAGTTCTCTATCATAATGCAAGATAATATATACCCCCAACAAAGTCACTAATCAAAAATTACCACACTCTCTGGAAGTTAACAATCACTTCCAGCTATTTGGAATCAGTGCAACCCAACCATTTGTATCTAGTTTTCTCTGGACATGTACCAACAACTACCACAACTTCCAACTCGTAAGTACATTCTCGCAATTCAAGTCTCTCATCCACCCGACGCAACAAACGTTTCATTCTCTCGCATCGCTATATTACTATTCACTGGCTTTTTTTTTCAATCTAACCTCGTAACTAACATTCCATTCCAAACTGCTTCCTCCCTCTTTACACAACAACTTGCTCAGACTCAGTCTCCTCTTCTTTCTCTGCAATCACCACGTAATTACTTCATCCCCCTCACCAAGAACTCGCATCTTCAACCATCACCTTCCACAGTCTTCTACTCATAATACTCTCACGCTCATCTGGTTATTTACACAGACTTCTCTATTCCTCCAACCAATCTCCATGACTTCTCATCTCTCATCCGACACACCAACTCAAAGTTACTCCCATGTTAACTCCCTCTTAAGCATACAGCGCTGGCAGTCACGCCTCTCACATCTCTCGGAGCACGTTCGAACCAAATAGCAACCAGAAACGCATTCGGCCAACAACCAGCTCAACACACATAACCTAGCAAACTATATCTCTTTTACACAATAACCATCATTATCAACTTTATCAATGACCTCTCACAACAAACCTCACTCCGAGTACATACTAAGTACGTCCTCGCCATATTCTCTCATTCCTCTTTCCTCTGCATCAGGCACGCTAACTTCATCATACCTCCGCTAACGATACCTCAGTATTTGTCATCACCTCATATAACTTTCACAATCCGGCTACTTCACAATCATTTCCTCCTCTTTCAAAAGCTCTGCGTCAACCCAGCTCAGACAACACATTAACTCCAGTAACTAAGATTCATAATAAACTTACTTCCGTGTCAAGTTTACATTACATCCAGTACTCCAGCACACCTCAGTCAACGGCCACTCCGGACAAGGGACATTTCAAATTCCACATCATCCAATCTCTAATTACCACCACCAGACACACGATAGCGTACATTATGCACACGTATGCAGTTATGGGCACTCTCCGCCCTACCTAATTCTTTATAGCGTGAATACCCCAACACTCAACACGTTAATTTCTCGGAAAACAATCGAACACTCTTTCTACATCTCCCCACACCATTCTCAAGCTATAATAGGCGTAGTATTATAACTCCATGACTGATTTCACGTATCCCTACGTTCCTATACTCATATACAACGAATGACAGAGCACAAGACGGTGTCACTCCACATATTATCTATCACTTGCTGTGATTCTCTACCTAAAATAACACCATTGGGCTATACCAGCCCCCCAACACCATATATCACTTACTGTGATACTATTTTAAAAAAACGCGTCTGTCTATTTTAGACAGAAACATATATATATGCTCAACCCGCAATTTATCTAGTAAGCCAAGACAAAGTAACATGTAATTCAATCATACGCCTCCAAGCTGTCCACCATCTCTACTAATCTTTAATTGTCAGTCATCAGCGTCAGAATTCGAACACCTATGGAGCGTCTCTAACCTAAACAGCTCTAATTTTTACATTGTCTCCTAAGATCTGCAACTATCAGTAAAGAATTCTGGTCTCAAGATCATATATTCCACGATCTTCCTCACGTCATCTTCTGTATAAGTCCGGTTAATAGAAATTCCTACCACTAGCCTGTTCTCCTTAATTGCTTTCTTTCTGTTACCTCTATTTGCTGTTCGTGTCTTTACTGCGTCAGTCTGCTCGCTATTTTCAGTACACGTCTTATATGTCTTATATCTTCCTATTTCGTCCTCTGAAGATTCACTAATGATAGTTCCACCAACATGCGTACCATACATTACTGCAGACGAGGAAGTAACAACCCTATAATCGGAACCCGTACACCTGACATTCCTCTTGTTTATACCACTACTTTTCATGCTCCGGTCAGGGATAAATTGAATGTCTCCTTCTGATAAGTCTGAGGTATCTGGCGTATCAACATTTACTAGCAAACTTGCAGACCTGGCACTAGCACTTTTCTTAATTTTCTTCCTGGAGTTTTTTTGTCTTTGTCTATCCTCCTTAAATTTAACTGTGTCTCCCTTTTCTAATTTCACCTGAGGAGTTTCTACAATTTCTACTAACTCGGTTTGACTTCCCTTAGTTACCTTGCTGGCTGGTTGTACCTGGGTTTTCCTTTCTACGGTATCACTTTGTGTCTGTGTGTTCTTTTCTACCACTTCAGTCATCCGCGTCTGTGTCTCCTAGTCTATTTTCTTTACTAATACTGTCGTCTTCTTTTCCTGTCCAATCCTAATATTGGCAAGTACTTTAGGAGCCGTTGAATTCTTATTTGTGTATTCTACCCTGTCTTTCGATCCCGACTTCCAATATTGTCTCTGTCTTTGCTCAAACCAGTCGTCACGTCTTTTTCTTGCGGTTGCACTGTGAGAGGGCCAACCCCATGATTTCTTTGTAAGATTTCTCTCAGGCATACTTCCACATCTATAATACTTATACAATCCAGCCCTTTCATATTTACCTCTCCTTTCACAGCCCTTTACCTTATAGACATCGGGTCTTGGTTCATCGTGACTAACTTCATACGTGGAATCATATCGTCTTCTGTCTCCATTAAGTACTGGCTGTCTCCTGTTATTCCTTCCTACTCTATTGCACTCCACATTAAATCTATAGGTCTCTTCGTTCTTCTCCGTAACCCTTCTACAAAATTTTCAACCTCACTGACTGCTACTATCAATTCTTTTAGCCACACCTTCAAACTTTCCAAATCTGTTCTTAACCCCCTCATATTACTTTTTCCTGCAACTGGTTACAACAATTATTTAAATAATTATGGAAATAAATTTATAATAAATTATTTAATCTACCTAACTGGTTACCAGTATACAAGGTCCTCTTTTCCTGTTCCAGTAAATCAGCGGGTTTTAAAATAGCAATTAAGTCAATTCAGCACCGCAACACTATCGCAGAGTAACGGTCCCAGTGGATTCCGGTACACGACGGCGGCCCTAACAAGCAGCAGCCCAGGAACGATTTGATAGCGGGCCTCACAAGCAGCGGGTTTGAAACGATTTTGATGGCGGCCCTCACAAGCAGCGGGTTTGAAACGGTTTGATGGCAGCCCTCACAAGCAGCGGGTTTGAAACGATTTTGATGGCAGCCGCCCACACAAGCAGCGGGTTTGAAACGAACCGCCAAAGTCGATTCAATCAACAGCCAGCCATGGTCGGACCCTTGAAAACAATATCGAACTTTATCTCGAAGGAAACGTATTTCGTCTCTTGTGAAGTATTCAATAGGGGTTTGATAACGTGCCAGAGGCACCGAATTTTCAAAACAGCCGGTTGTATAAGCGTTGTGTAAATCCGCGGCGAGCCCAAAAAAAAATAACGATTATTTGAATCCAACTCACAGCGGCGCCATTAAAAACAGTGGTCCAGTACTTTGGTTATTTACCGCGACAATCCAGCTGTCTAGATTCGAATCCTGGTTGCATAGGCGCCAAATCGCCTCTGTAACAGATGCAGTACATTCAGGCGGACGATAATGATAGAAGACAATTCAACTCCGTCTGTAGTTTAACTCGTTGTTTATTTGATGTTTCATTTAACAAGATCATAATTTTTGAGTATAAACAATCGAAATGCAGTTACACAGAGGTCATCTCCCACTCTAGGTGATATCCATAAGCTTCATGCGACCTTACAGTATGGAAGCCTGGCCACAACTAACTCACGTTCCCTAGAGCCTTGTCATAGGACGACAACCCCTAGCTACCTCTTAGCGATGTGCCCATCCGTGCTTATAAGAGTCTTCCCATTGCACACCAAGCCAAGTTCCCCACTAGAGAGACTCTGTTATATTACACATCTCTACCAGACAATAGAGTATCGACCGGATATCTCTTTAAACAATTTGGGAAACAGTCTCTAATGCCCCTCGCCAAGGGGACAAAATTCCGGCTGAGACTATTACAGCCGACACTATGAAATTGTTAGGTAACGCCGCTTACGGCAAAACACTAACCAATAACACCAAACATGCCGACGTCTCCTTTTGCCAGGGAAAAGACACTACCAAACTACTTAATAACCCCAGGTTCAAAAGCATGATTGGTATTACAGATGATCTCTTCGATTTTGAAATGTTAAAGAAGACACCTGTCTGAGATTTGCCTCTACAGATTGGGTTCTTTGTCTACCAGTATGCCAAGCTGCGAATGCTAGCTTTTTATTATGACTTTCACGACACATTTGTCTCTAAAGACGGCTACGAACTCACCGAGATGGACACTGCTAGTTTGTACTTGGCTCTTAGGGCCGATTCACTCTCTAAAGTGGTTAGACCACACTTACGAGAAGAATATGATAGTCTACAATCAGTGGTTCCCATCTAAAAAGTGCCCTGTTCATAGAATTAGTACCGCTACATGTCAGGACTGTCAGCACATCAAAGCCTATGAAAAGATAACCCCTGGACTATTCAAACTAGAATATGAAGGGGAGGGGATGGTCTCGCTGTGTAGTAAGACATATATTTCTGTTGGAGATTATGATGAAATTAGTACCAAGGGACTCACCAAAAGCCACAACGTTTAGGACAAGGACAAATTTTTGAATGTCTTAACTACACAAGAGGCGGGTGGCGGAACACATATAGGATTTAAGACCCAGGGGACGAGTGTTTATACGTATCAGCAACATCGTACTTCCTTGTCATATTTGTATATAAAAAGACAGGTACAATCTGATAATTTATCAACTACACCACTACTTATTTTATTGTTTACTGTTCAATATGCATTGTATTGTTTGTCTATACATGGTTTATTAAAATTATAATATACCTTCTTTGCGTCGTTTGTTTTCTTTAATTTGGCTGTTTTATGTTAAATGTTGTATACTACACGTACTTACATCTCGAAGGCGTCACTTTAACACCACACCTACTCTGATGAGTCACTTTACTACCACGACTATTTAAAAAACCGAGGAGTTGTCGCTCTTTGAGGTGCACATCGATGTGCACCTCAAAAATACTACGTCTTCGGCCCGAGTTGCACTACTTTCATCATTCCCTTCTTTCAGTAGTTTGATGGCTTAGCTAATCACTTCCTAGGATGGCTTCTCACAGTTGATATTCAGCTTCCAATCGTCATTCCGTCATTCGCAACTGCGGAGCGCTATAGAGAACGAGTCGCCCAAGCTGTTTAAGAAACCTGAAACTGGGGAGAAAATCACACGTGGCAAGACTAACATCAGAATAATTCAACATACAAGATGAGCAGCGTGGAGGCTCGTTTTATATATATATGAGCGAATCGATTGTTTTCAAACATATCTTGACTTGTTTTATGTTTGTATGCAGTAACCAATCAAAAAACGAGATGCGGGCGAAAACTCACATTTGTCACCTTTAAGGGAGATATCGTCTAAAGTTCATTTCTTCGACATCAGATTTGTGTAAGTTCATGTCGTCATCCTATTTTTTGTGTGTAAGTTCATGTCTTGGGTAGTTCAAATTTTAATAAGTTCATTTCTTCAACAGCAGCTTTGTATAAGTTCACGTCATCATGAGAATATTTTTGTGTCTAAGTTCATATCTTCTACAGTTCGTGTTTTGGTAAAAGTATATTTGTCGTGAAAATTGATGCCCCCGCAAGTAATATTACCGTGACGTCATAAAGAGAAAAAATAAAAGGAGACAAACTGAGGCGGTGACCCGCATATCAACCAACTGTGTCACATATCAAATACAGACGAGTCCCCCATATCGCAAAACTTGTCGAATTGCCCTGGCAACTGCCCCACTTATTTGTAAAACTTTTCGAATTGTTCTGACAACTTACCAACTGGCCCTATCAAGTTGCCCAAAGGCTCGCACAACTTGTCGAATTGTCCTATCAACTAACCCACTAGACTTCACAAATTCCCCACCGGCTCTCACCCTATGTTTATCGTCCCTGAATCAGAGTCCATAGTATAACCTACATGAATGCTTTGTATATCTTAAGGTTCCTTTTTGTAAGACTCCAAGATACGGGCATCGCAAGAATTCTCCTCCATGTCTTGTTTTTCCTCCATGGCTGGGCTCTCTTGTGCCAAGTCCAATTGAGGTATTCTCTCCCTGGTCTGGTTTTCTTGTGCCAAATCCAATGGAAGTGAATGTTGTGGGGTGTCATTTTCAATGTCATCTCCCACCTCAGATAAGTAATTCAAACTGATAATTATTTCATCTTGTGTGACCACACCGAGAGAAACAATGGAATCCTGTTTTACATCAATTCCGGTCTCAGTTGAATTAATTTCCACTCCTAGTTTCTCTGAACTGAAGAGATTAAGAGAGTCGTGTATGGTCTCGCCTTCGATCTCTTTAATATTTTTCCTCAGGTCCTTCTCCTCCTGTTGGATTATTCTCCATGGGGTAGTCTTAGGACGCTCCTGAGTTTGCTGGATTGCCAAGCCAGCCAGGCCGCTGTCATTGCGGTGTAAACATTTATCACGTTTGTGACTGTTTACTGTACTCTTGGTACATTTTTTCCTATTCCTTTTCTTGTTAGGAATAGAAGTGGGGAGCATTTACCTTTCTGTGCCCAAGTTTTTGTTTTTCTGAGCCATGGGGATTTGCGAAGGAATACATGCCTCTTCTTTGTGATGATCAGCTTCCCCGCTTTCTATCAGAGTTTCGGCTTGAGTGATCAGCTTTTCTTCAGTCGAGTTGGTAGATTCCTCCAGTTCAATGTTTCTATTTGCTTCTTCTTCATCTCATCTTCTTCAGCTTCGTGACGCATCTGTGCTTCCAATTCTACAAGTCTTTTCATCATCTGTTCATCTTCTTCGTCCCACCAATCGATTTCATCTGTAATAAATAGTTCTAACTCTTCTCCTATTAAGCCGAGCCTTATGTCCCAACATACACCAACAAAGAAGAAAATACTTCTTTGGAAAAGATGAAGGTAATACCTATCATCAACACAGCTGAAGCTAACAGCGGATCACAGTTGATGGGCTCTGCAGCGGAACAAGCCAGGAGCGGTTGGTATACTCAACACTCGGGACCTTGTTTACCTTTCACTTCAACCAATGTTGGATGTGTAGAACAGCTGTTTAAGTATACTTCTACAAGGAGGGATACACATTCACAGTTCTTGGGGAACCACAGGATTTCTCAAAACTTGACAACTTCTACTAGCCGAATACTTTCAAACACAGATTCAAAATGGAACTCTGTTGGAGAGGAACTCACCTGGATAAAGAATTATCGAGGGAAGAAAACTCTTAAATCAGGAGGGAGTAAACAGACGCCCTGCCTAGAAAGAGGCAAGTACGAGTTGTGTGCACACCGTAACAGTGTGATGTTTAGCACATTTCCTGCCAAAAGGAGGAGAGTGAAGGATTTTATAATGATCTTTGGCCAACGGAGGAAAAGAGAATGGAGCAACATTACTGCAACCAATTCTTTTAAGAAACCACTGATGGCACTTCCTCTGCTTATAGGAATGAATTACCAAAATACGATAAGTAGATTGTGAGCTTTACTAGAACACGATTACAAGAAACAAAATGAACATTTCGGTCAAAGCCTTCGTCAGCACAGAACAAAACAACACAGACACCAAACTAATAAAATAATCACTACATAGAAAATACAGAGGTTACTTAGCTGAACCCTGTCTTGGTTGAATGTGTCTAAAGCGCTAGCCGTTTGATGAGTGTGCAGACGGCTGGATGTGATGATAAAAACGGGCCGATGCGTAACAGGGATTGGCTAAGATGCCCGATGGGGGTGGTGGGTGGATGGGGGAGACACCCATGTGGGCGAACAGTGAGGGCGAATTATTAGTGAACTAAAGCCGTCTCTGTGGCGAATGTTTTAGTTCGCCATTCCGCATACCCAGTTGGCGGGCGTTTGGAATGCAGTACGCCTTGTGTTGGTTAGCATAGGTTAGCATGAGTAATGGTCGCTCAGAAAACAATGACAACAGCCGAACGCAAACTTGCCAAAAAATCACTAACGGCAAATGATGACAACGCTCTGTCGCTCTGTAAAAGATACGCTATCTCGTAATTCTAGTGGGTTATACAGCCGCGGAGAGAGAGAGAGAGAGAGAGAGAGAGAGAGAGAGAGAGAGAGAGAGAGAGAGAGAGAGAGGGTGGGAGTAGTTGGAAGTTAAATGAAATTATGTTGGACATTAAGGCCGTGAGGGGAGAGTGTCCTCAACTAGAAGATGAGGTTGTTTTCCAACGTCTTGCGATCACGTTCGTGAGATGCGCACGATTTGAGCGCCGTGACCTGTAAGTCCGCCACGCCACAGTGGTCAGAACTGTTGAAGTGCATTGGCACCGGTTTCTGGGCACCACTGCTGATATCAGATAGGTGTTGCCTAAATCTGTCAGCAAGACTTAAGCCTGTCTTACCGATATGCCTCATATCGCAACGAGTGCAGACGCTCGCATAGATAACGTTGCAACGCGTGCGTGAGAAACACTCACGAATGTGGAAAGTGGTTTTCGGGAATGCCAGACTCTGGGTTTGAAGTACATATTGGCAGGTATTACAACGTGATCGATGAAAAGCCATCGTACCAAGAAGAGACATATGAGGGTGGGGTAGGCTACTATGGACCAGCACATCCCTGAGGTTATGATCACGCCTGTAAGCCACCAGAGGGGTCTATGCTTATAGGACAAGGGCCAGAAATTAAGTGGACAATAACAGTCTCTCTGCGGCGCAGAAGAATCTTGTTATACTTTTTTGCAATTTCCCGGCTGGGAAAAAGTAAAACCTCCAGAGGACAGGACATTACCGAGCAATAGCAAGGAAATCCGACACAACACCAGGAGCAAAGATTTCCAAGATTTATCCTGGGATGTTGGACATGGGATATTTCTTTGGACTTAGAGGACAACCCACTGCCACAAGGAATATTTTGAACCCAGACTTGGATGCAGTTCTGGAATGGAGAGCACTTAGATACATTCTTGAATGCTGCCGAGGCTCTGTTGTAGGCTTCATTGCTGAACCTACTTAAATTGGGGAGCTATGTGACGAGGCGACTTCGGTCAGCATCAGAATGACACAAGTTTGAAAGGAATTAAAGAGCCCACAAGAATTGTTCTATCATTTTCTAAAAGAATGAACGTCCACCAGAAACAGATAGAAATGCAAGAAGATTGAAAACAAGAGAAAAATACATTTTGACCAAGCGCACGCCGCCATTATTTCTGTAATGCTAGATCTGAGGAAGCTTTGATGTACAGATCAAACGTAAAACCCAGACACCACGGCACCAGTCGGCGCTATCAAAGGTTTAAAACTCTGATTGTTTTCAGCAGAATGGAAGAGAAAGACGAAATGTGTGAAATCTGGGCTGACCACTCAGGGGGAAAACATGTGTCATCTAAAGACGGTAATATAATGAAGTTACAGTGTGATATTATTCTTTGCTTCCCTAAGGGCCCTGGTAACACTGGGGCGGTATCCCTTCTTAGTCGCTTCTTACGAGATGTCTGGTATGAAGCAGTGTTGATATTCTTTGCTTCCATTTAGGGCCCCATTAACACACAGGTAGGCCTAACATGGATATTATGAAATTTCCTGTGACGTGAAGGTGACTTACATGATATTGACCACATCACTCAACAAGTATCAATCATCATCATCATTATCATCAGCTGGCGTAGGCGTTCATGTCTCTCCACAGATCTCGGCCTTTTGGTGTTCTGGATCAACCAATAGGTCTATTAAAAAATGGGGTTAGCACCATATACCCAATAGGAATTCACAATGATCGTTTCCTTTTACGTAAAAGTGTTTTTGTTTAAGTTCCAACAGTTCAAATGTGCATTATTTTAAGTACACTTTTAAAATCTGCAACTGATTTGCGTCAGCTTATGATAAAATGTGTCTGAACTGTCTTAATACCAGTATGGTATGGCCACATGAAGGCTTTAAGCGATGTAGACCTGAAGGAGATGACCGACTGCTTTACCCACAACATTAGGACAGCATCAATACCGCAGGAATGGGTGCACAGCTATCTCATCCCTCTCCCAAAACCATTCAAGAATCATTCAAAGCTAAGCGGCTTTAGGATCATCGCCCTTCAAAATACATTTGGGAAGGTTTTAGTGAAGATAGTCGCTGTCAATCTGCAGGAGTTTTTGGAAAGGGCGAAGCTTCTTCTAAGAGGTCTGGGGAGCTACAGGCCAGGAAAAGATACCTGGTCAAATGCAGCCACTTTTGCTTTTGACGTTTATGAGGGGCTCCAGAGTAGACCAGAAACGATCGCGGCAGCGCTTGATCTCGAGGATACGTACAATAGAGTCAGTGTGACATAATCTATATCATTCCCATCAGTTTGTGGATGAAATACAAAAACGGATTTTCATGCACTCATTTCGTTCAGTAGCATGTCCTTTGCAGAACCTCGCTCCCGGAAAAACTCTCGATCATAAGCAAGATGTCCCGCGTCCGATACACTCATCTGGAGATCATCAGCCATATTCTGCAATCATCTTCTCTTTGGCCTTCCTCTTCCTCTCTTTCCAGGCATATGCCCCTCCATTATTCTTCTCTCCAAACTTTCGTGACGTTCCAAGTGACCAAAATATTTCAATTTTCTTTGTTTTTCATGCACTACCATGCACTATTTCGCATCATGTAATGTGTAATCGTCATGTCTATTAATAGACGTGTCAACAAGTCTGACACCAAGGTCCCCGTTGCTAAACTGATAGTTGATTGGACAATTGGAGTCTGTCAGCATCTTGTAATGCATTGTGGGGTACCCCAAACCTTCTTACCGCGCATTCAGTACAAGGTTTTCCTAGGGACAGGACATGTTCAATATGGGGATTACTATTTACTGTGCCCCTCTCAATAATTCTGGTAATATTGCACCTCGGGATGTATATATATATATATCATGTGCCATGCCGGAAAGCGAGATAATATATATATTCAGATGATAATGGTCAAGGTGAAACAAAGAAATACTCTCTTCCATTTTGAAGACAGCCGGCGCCTTTGCTCCAGGTCTGCCGCCATTTGCAATGCTTCGTTCATTTCTACTGAATTATTCAATCCATTCTATGATCCTACAGCCATTCAGAAATGCATTTCGTGCACTAAGTCTTTATTCTGTAGGAGGTAAACTTGTCTAGGCATTTCATGCATTGTGCAATATGCAAACCGCTAGCCTCTTTATTCTGCAGGAGTCCTAGTTAGAAAGACAACCATTGCTTATTTCGTGTGCCGACAACAGACTTGCTCCTACTACAGTAATTCCTATACAGCACACGGAGTGAGAGAGAGTGAGAGAATTATATTTCTCCTCATCTATGCTTACTTGTACGTGGCGTTGGAAGAGATATTTATGTTGCATGACTGGCAGACCCGGCTTGAGTTATTACGTTATTACATTATATTTCGTTCAGTGTATGCACTGCTGTTTAAACACAGTCCATTTACATTCGTGACAAAACTGGTGTCAAGTTTGTCTGACCAAAGTAGGGTCTCAAACCCTTGTCCTCATCCTAAGCTGATTGCCAACTAAAGGAGAGACACTATGCGTTCAGGCAATGGAAGAAGAAGACGGATTTTGGTGTGAGGTGTAGGTGTGTGTGTGTGTGTGTGTGTGTGTGTGTGTGTGTGTGTGTGTGTGTGTGTGTGTGTGTGTGTGTCTGTGTGTGTCTGTGTGTGTGTGTGTGTCTGTGTGTGTGTGTGTGTGTGTGTCACATGAATGAGAATCAGTATGAATCCCCTTTTTGTAAATATTTCACCTGAGAGATTAATGTATCTTACTTCATGCACAAGACTATTACTATTTCAAATGTGACATAGTCATTTATATGAATTTAACTCATTCTAACTTCTAATCATTATGGGGAAAATTCGTACAGACTATAATATCCCAGTTCAGAAGGGTAAATGAGGAAATGATGGTTGAGAAAGAAGTAAAGGCACTCAGGAATCGAATCTAACCTGTAATAAGCAACTAACAATCTTGTACTGCCCTGAATTGGGATAATGAGCATATAACAGTAATGATCATCCCATCACAGCTGTCATCCTGTTACCATCACTGTCTATGTCCTAGCCTTGATGAATATGCCTGCTCATCTATCTCCCTGTCAGACTTCTAAAGCCTTGTCGTTCCTCTGATGTCTGTATCTCCTGCGAGATCACCAGCACATCCAGATCACTATATCAGCAAGGAGAAGAAGAATGGCAATGCAGATAAATGTTGTACCTGTCAGCAGGCAGAGTTATTCCAATACAAAGGAGAGATACGGGACAATAGATCTCACCTTTAGGTACTGCCTTATTCTTCCTCTTTCTCATCCTTCTATCTTTAGTTCTCTTTTAATTCTTGTCTACTTTGCTATGACATTCAGTTTTAACAACATATAAATGGGTGAATTAATAGAGAGGAGATGGTGTTTGTGGATGAATCCAGTACGAAATAAGCACACGATTTGTCTGAGATGAATATGGGAAAGCTCAGACCTTTTTTCAGAGCGTTAGATCAGCCGCCACTATATCTGGTTATCCTGGAGTCAAATTTGAAGTACTCCTGTAAGAAAACAAAGACCAATGAGATCTGACTAAGTCCATTATCTTCAGCAATCATCAGTTGCGAATCGCGTACTCGGGACAATCAATACCAAATTTCTCATTTCATTATTTCACATCTACTGAAGAGACTTATCATCATAGAGTATGAAAACTATAATCAGAAGATCGAAGAACTGAATGCCCATTTCATTGGAGCTCAGTCATATATTTATTCCTAGGACCATGTTCCAATATGGTACACCAGTATTAGGAAACATTTTACCGCCAGCCGACATTGTAGTGAGTGATTAAGAAAGATTCTGAATGGAACATAGGTTTTCTTGTGAAGGACACTTTATATAGATAACATGCACTCAAAATGTTCTTGGTGTTTTGTAACATTCATGCATGCTTGATGTGTTGTTTGTAGAGTTCACATTGGGAAGCCTTTTGTTACCTTCCCTCCGGGCCACAGGATTTTGTTGAATTAAAATAATGAAACTTAACTTCCATCTTATTCACTAACTCGTGATGTTGCTCAGTTCATTAAATGTTTAATTAAATGATTAATTTACATACTTTGAATAATTTGGAACAGCATGTAACTGGTTAAACACTAGTAGGCAGTGAACTACTGATCCTACTGTAATCTCCCAGGTTCCAACTTGTCCATTGGGGAGAACTATTATATCAAAATTTGTATTGTACCCTTCATACCTATTATGGAAGATGGATACAATTAGGGGCAGACGAGTCAAACTTTGTTCCCCTTGGGAAGGATAAAATTAGTGTGGTTTCTTTAACATATCCGGGAATCCCCTAGACATCCTGAGTTCCATTGTGTCACATCACATTCCAGTGACATACCCATACTATAGGAAATCAATCCCACCTCACTAGTGTTACTTATCATGCTAGATGCACTTGCGGGTACTGACCTCTTCCACCCAACATACCACAATCAGATATGATATTTTGATGATCGCACTGATGGAGAAGGGGGTCAAACCCTGGCTGGTGAGCTGGATAGCAGCTGTCCTATATTCTCGTCGGGTTGCTCTCCGTCTGGGTGCATGGACCTCAGAGCCACATATTTTAACCCCGGGACTGCCACAGGGATCTGCAATCTCGCCTGTGCTCTTTAACGTGTATACGAGCAAGATTGAAAAACTAAAAGGACCAGAGATCGGAAGGATACTCACAGTTGCAGATGACATTCTTGCATATTGGCAGGGGAGATTTAGGGAGCAAACAGCCCGGGAGCTACATGCGACAGTAGACAAAGTGGTTGACTGGTGCACATAAATGAGTGCTATCATCCACCCGGAAAAGGCGGCTGTTTTGTGGTGCTCTCTGGACAACAGGATTTGAGAGCTGACGTTCAGAGCCTCACGATAGATGGTAGAAACGTCAACAGAGACAACAAACTGAAGTATATGGAGACGGTTGTGACAAGATCTCAAAGGGACTCGATGCACTTAAAACTATGGCTGCAATGGACACAGAGCAGAGAATGCTTTTCACACTATACCAGCACTTGATCCTCTCAGTAATTGATTATGGACTAGGCCTGCTCAGTTTCAAAGAGTCAGCTGGTGAAGCTAGAGCGCATACAGAACGAAGCTATGCGGATCATTCTGGGATGCACCAGAGACACCCCAGTAGTGTATATGCGTGACATCCTTGGTTTGCCGACTGTTGCAGGTAGGCTCAAGGTGATGCAGGCGAAGACATACCTCAGAGTGGCTGCAGACACAGATCACCCTTAGCATGAGGCACTGGAAGCAGTTTAGGGTCAGCGACTTATAAGAGGGAAATCATGGAATGCTCAGGCGGAGTATACGATCAGACACATTTGCATCTTGGAGAACATTAGGCTAGAAGAGGAGTGGGACAGAGTGCCAGCGGAGCAGTCAGACTTGTGCAGAGTCATAATCACATTGAGTCGGGAGTGCAGGGAGTGGTCAGCAGGGGCAAAGGAAGTGGAAATTCAGAAACTAATTCAGGATAATGCTTGCACGGGTGATGTGATCTTCTACACAAATCGTTCGGTGTCAAGAGGTAGGAGACGTGCCCCGGGGTTCGTAGGAAAAGCTAATGGTCGACGTTTGGTGGAGAGCCTGGCATATGAAAACCACAACATCTAGCTTTAGAATGGAGATGGAGGCGGTCACTGCAGCTCTCCGTTGGATGGAGAATATGACACACACACACACACACACACACACACACACACACACACATCGTGATTGTAACCGACTCAGAAAGCATGCTGAGGAAGGTGAGGACAGGCATGCTTCGTGCAGAGTGGCTTGCCTCGATTCGGAAGACACCGGTGGAAAGATCGCCTGGATCTTTTCTCTGGGGCATGCCGGTGTGCTGGGGAATGAAAAGACGGACTGGCTGGCTCTGCAAGACTTGGTGGAATATTGAGGCAGGACAAGGCAGACGTGGTTGTGGCCTTGTGGGAGCATGTGCACAGCTCGGAGGTGCAACTTCATCACCATGATCTGGCAAGAATGAGGGAGCGAGAAGTAACGTGGGGTTCTGGCCGACACTCGACGCTGAGAGGACAGGCGAGACTGACATATAATCATATTGCTACCGGCGCTATTGGTGTAGGAACTCGTCGCTGGCTGCTGAGGATGGGTGTGACGAAACGAACCAGATCTCTGATCTGTACTCTGAATTACATTCCTTTGGTCGGGATTAGACGGGTTGTCTCCCGTCAGAGAGTAAAATAGTTAGGATATTCCCCTGCTAAAATAGTCCCTTTCGAGAATATTCTAGGTTATTCGAGAAAGGAATCGGCATAATGCGTACGTGATGTTTGCAGTCACGTTGGACCCACAATTACATCGGGTTGCACGGGATACTGGACTTCTCCGTGACCCATGATATTCTCTGGGCCCGAGTAGATTTTAAAACTGCGCTAGCAGCTCTCGGCTGTTAGTCGCCACCCAACTATCCGCCGAGACGGCCACGATTTAAAAACTGTGGTAAAATGATGTATTTTCACCCGCTAGCCAGAGCGTTACATCGAAGCAGTCAAGTAATGGTGATTCAACAATCAAGTTAATACCTTAAGACATTATTAGTTAGCCGTTGTCCTTAAATAACGCGCCGAACGCAGATATAATTGTTACCGCGAAGCGGATTCTACGCCCCGCCTGTTTGCATAAGTAATTAGCAATATCGATCGGCTAGCGAATTTTGGCCAGAAGCCGTCTGTCACAACAGCTGTTTGTGCTCGTGAACACATCGTGCGTGTGTACTTAGACAAACATGCTCAGCTGTGTAATACTGATCGGATTGAAGGAGATATCCTTATAGTTGTGATAGTAAAGGTAGATTTACATTGATTGTTAGAATTTATTCACATTCATTGTGAGTGCTGAATTTACTATGACTTTATCACTGCTACTTTGTGTGTGTAATTTTCGGTAATTAACAGCAATGTTTTCGCAGGTGTGTTAACAACTGTATTCAGTGATTACATCGGTAGGGCTGTGACGAATTTTGCCACTAGTTAGGCTGTGTGATGTTAGAGGCATTACTAGTGATGAGTTATCGGCTAGAGCCAGCAAGTGATGTGTTATTTGTTTACCTAGATATTGCAGTAACTTATGCCTTATATAGGTTGTGTTTATTAATTCCTGGAATCAAGGTGTTATTAATTCCCACAGGATGTGGAGGTAAGTATTTGCTAAGTGACGACGCCCGTGCTATTAGTCCTATATGTAGGAATGTCTTATAGGTTTTTGATAGAGGTAGTTAGGAATTACCTGTGGATTTATTATATAACTGCATGTGTAATTTGCCTACTCGATTCTGTGTATGTCGCCGACCTGACTGTGTGTAATTTGCCTAGCCGAATGTGTGTAATACGCCGGCCCGACCGAAGTGATTGGCATGACCGATCGAGGTTGTTGGCATGTCCGAACGAATTGATTTGCATGTGCGACCGAGTTTGTTCGCCTGCCGGAACGTGTTCATTTTGCCTGACCGACCGAGAGCGATGCGACGTGCTGTAAACGAAGCCAGTGCGTGCTTACCGATCCGAGCTGTGAACAGAACGGTGCTGTATGACTCTACTGTTCTTCTCTTCCGTTAACCTGACACTGTTGGTGGAGTAACTCATCCACTAGGAAGTAGGAGTCACAACGGAGCAATTTAAACAAAACTTGAGGTTGGACTGATGATGTAGGGGATGAGGGGCTGGATGCCACTCTAAACAGGATGGCGAGGTCTAAATCGCCACGGAACCAGGGTGCTCTTTTTCCACAGCAGCTGTGGAAAAGATTACTCGGTGGATTGCCACCATATCTGTGATAGACCTGCACAGACTTGACCATCATGAGAGAAGGTCAACTAATAAAGGTCAAACTGGTTCTGGGACAGAGATCCCAGGGCGGAAAGCTGTTGCTTTGTTTATGAGTTTATTAATTAGTTATTAACAATTGATGATTTATAATTTGTTGATGCAATGTTAATGAATTATAATGTATATAATTTATTAATGTTGTATAGTCATTAATGAGTTATGTTTAATTAATTGATCAATGGGTTAAGTGATTGAATAATTGTTGAGTTATAGATGAGGATATGTCCGACTGGACACTGTCGAGGTCTCACTTAATTAGAGAAGGGACGTAATATAGATAGAGAAGGGACACAGAAACAGGGAATGAATAGGGGAGAGAATAGAAGATACTCGAACATTCGAGGCAGACGACTTAGAGGTCAAACTACGCAGCACGCCCAGCCACATTCCGGCCGAAGCGTGAAGGGTGAAACCCCACGAGACGCACTAAGGGGCAAGCACACGGTATCCAACTCATGAGAGTAGAGAGGGCAGACGGCCACTGGACATTGACGAAAGAGGGTGTAGCTTCTAGAGGGAGACACATGGACAGACTTTACTTAACTCCTAAAGATATTAGCGATAGACATAGCTGAGATGTTGTGTATAAATATTTGAATGCTTTGTATAATGAATTTGTATGTAATGTGATAACCATTGTGCGAGAAGATTATTTCGCCAGATGATAGATATTGTAATAAAGCATAACGACGATAATCGAAATTAGAGTTCTGCCTTATCTGTGTTCGCAATATTCTACCTGTCTGAGCCCAAATTTCTCTATCCCTATTTATGACACGTTGACAGGTAAAATACTTGTTGGCTCCTGTCCGTTTTGGCAGTCCCAAGACAGTGTCAAGTAACAATAAGAAATAATACATTGACGGTTCTTGGCCTAAGTAAAAAACTAAAATTATACACGACATCAACAAAGTCTAAACACTATGCGGTAAATACTGTTCTGTTGAACTGTGCTATCCACTCTCTTCTCAAAATAGAAATTCATAATGCTAACTCTCACCATAAACATGACATTGACGTGACTTGACAAAATACTAATGTTTTTCTCTCTAATAACAGGTTGTTCCATGATGCATTTTGTATGATGTAAATTGTCCTCCGACAGAACAGAAACATTCAGTGAACCAAACAGCGATAGTACTGAGGAAGCATCATTTAAATCAGCTAAGTCCCAAATATTTACTATAAAGTGTATCTCTAAGCGATACTCATTTTGTTTTTCACATGTAAATTTTGTTTGCTATTGATATATATTTGTATTATGGATATAATTACGATATTAAGGGACGTTACCAAAAATTATATAATATACATTTTTCAAAGGGAATTAATCTTCTATAAATAATTATTATTTTTTTAAATCTACAAAATGTCAACACTAGAAAAGTGCATTGAGCTAGGACTATAGCTAAGTTATACAGCAGACAAATTGGCAGAGTGGAGTGAAAAGAAACATGCAGAAGAGGTGATACTTGAGGAAAGAGCGGCAGAACGAGAACCCAAAAAAAGCAGAGCTCGACGCGGCCAACAAAAAAGCAGAGCTCGACGCGGCCAACAAAAAAATAACAGAGCTCGACGCGGCCAACAAGAAATTAGAAATTGAAACCAAAAAAAAAACTAGAAATCGAGGCAGCTATTAAACAGATAGAAATTGAGTCACAGACACAAATAAAAGTAACACAGCTCGAAATAGACTCAAACGTAGAAATCTCAATAAACAAATTAAAAATTAAAGAGGAAGAACAGAAATATAACAAGTTTAAGGGGATCGTCAAACCATTCTTTTCTGGCTATTCAATTAGCGCTTGGTCAGAAAATTTTGAATGTATCATGAGATATCACGAGATTCCAAAACAAAATTGGGCAATGGTCTTTATGAGAAACTTGGCTCTAGAGCCATTGAAAGTAATTAAAACCATCCCTCGAGAGTTAAGGAAAGACTACGATTACATTAAACGTAGAATAATGCAACATGTTTCCTTAGATGCCACGGGATACCAACTACAGTTTGCCAAAATTTGTCCTAAAGCCAATCAAACCTTCATAGATTATGTTTCAATGGTACAGGACGTATTCAATAAGTGGATCAGTTTAGCTAAAGTCGACACAGCTTCAACAAACTTAGAGACCTAATGATCAAAGAGAAAATCGTAACCTCCTTGCCAACATCATTTTCAAAATTCCTGCAGCAGAGCGATTGCTAGACAATCCAAGATATTGAAAACAAGGGGTCTGCATTTTTTACAGCAAATCGCGATATCTTTTTGTTAAACGATAGTTGAAATGAAGTATCAGCTGCTATGAGTGTAAATAAATATAAACCATCTTAAAACAAGTACAAACTAAAGCCAAAGTACTCACCATGCAAGTACTGCAAACTGTCACATGAACAATACGCAATGTGCGACAAATCACCAAACTATAGTCACCACTTAAAAATGATGGTAGAAAAGCAAAAAGCCAAACGAACTGAGTTTAGAAGAGCAGTCAAATGCTATTTTTGCAAGGCGTTCGGACAATTTAGTGGACAATGTGAATGTCGTAGAATGATAAAAGAAGCAAATGCTGTGTTAGTTGACACCTCAAGTGAGGATGAGAATGAAAGTGGAAATAAAAGTGACCATGAAGTAGTCAATGCCTTAGAAGTTATTGGCATCTTTTATTATGATGGATGCAATACATGCAAGAAGTTTCAGTTAGATACAACCCTTGAGTGCGGCCACAGTACCCATATTAAATGAAAGAGCCAATGTCGCCGTATCATCTAAGGGCAAACTTCAGTTTTACAAAGGTTTTGTTAACAACCAACCCTGTAAAATAATGCATGATAGTGGTTCGACCCTTATTGGGGTCAGAGAAACGTTTGTGAAAGACAGTGACTATATAGGAGACGTTGTGACATGTCGTACATTTGCAGGGAATATCGAAATATACCCTCTGGCAATGACTGAAATCCATACACCATTCATGTCAGGACGCGTATTATGCGCAGTTGTACACGATCCCTGCGTAGACGTAATTGTAGGAGATCTTCCCAATGTAAAATAAAGTGTTCAGAAAAAGACATCAGAATATGGGAAAAGAAATATTGCATAAAGAAACCAGTCAATAAGCCCACGACACCTGAAGGTAATGTCAATCCCCAGAATGACAAAATTCTAGGGGAGACCATCAGTGACATGTGCCACTCAAAAATTGCAAACCATGAGCGAGATTACATTGACAAAGAAAACCGTCACGTGTTTACACGATGACTTAACAAAACCTTCAACAGACTGTGCTATCAGCTCACAAAATACTCACCCTGCAAATGAACGAAATTTTAAGTGCCAAAAAGGAAAAGTGCAAACAAAATTTCCAAGGCACACTACCAGTTCCACCCAAATTTGTCATCTCGCAATGACAAATAAAAGGCTGACCAATACGACAAACAAATCTACAGAACGTATCACCAGTACCAAACTAACGTTGCAAAATAACAACCAGGCATACAAACAGCATGCAAATAAAACAACGGAAACAATTAACTTAACATAGGAACTACATACCCTACTCCCACATATCAACAAATCAGTTTATCGCATCGACAGCAACAACAACATCTTTTCAACACGCAACAGCAGTGAAACAACTGATAAGATCAACACAGAGTTACCACCCACCAATGATACTGACAGTGACAACAACACCTCCTCTAACAAACACGACACAACAGATAAATCTAAACACCCGATATCACCAGAGTCGACATGGCACTGGTGTAAACTACTCGTAATACTGCTTTTGTTAACTAGACTAACAACAGCACTGCTTATACTTCAAAAGTTTTCCGTAACTGCAATCCTTTGTGCAAATGAACTTTCTATAATAATTATAACCGTGCTGATGAATCAGTCAACATTATTTCATACTGAAATTGCAAATACCACCATGATGTTTATGTATTATTATTGGCACAAAATTCTTAATCAAGTTGTAATGTGTAAAATCTCACATATACATTTGCACCATTTTGGCAAAGAAGTTCAATCAAGATTGACCTATCAAGTATGCAAAATTATTACCATCAGCTTAGTTAAATTTCCAAGCTACATATTATATGATAAATGTATTACTAACTTAATGTATTTCTATTATAAATTCATATCCATTGTGACAATTTCCATAACTTTTATTCCATACTCAATTAGAACATTTTACATGAATTGCATTTGTAAGAGTATCAGTTTAGAAGATGCAATTTGTAAATTGAAAACCATTTTCTCAAATCTACCTATCCTTCGACTTCCTGATATACATTGCAAGTTTATCTTGAAAACAGATGCCAGTACTATCGCCATAAGCGGATGTCTCATGCAGAATCATGACGGAGTAGATCATCCTATCGTTTATGTCAGTCGGAAATTAAAACCAGCTGAAAGAAGATATTCAACAGCAGAACTGGAAGGGTTAAGTCTGATCTATTGTGTGCTGAAACTACAGAAATACCTCAGAGGCACCCACTTCATAATCCCGATGGATAACTCGCCGCTGCTGGTGATAAAAGACGGTAAGCCCAAGAATAACAGATCGCCCGCTGAGCACTGATTCTCTAAGATTTTAGTTACGAGATCCAACACATTAAGGGCTCCAAAAATCTGATTCCATACTTATTAACAAGACTACCAGACGCACCAGCCGAGTAACACAACAACCAGTACGCCTTACTAAAAACTGTGATACGATTTTATAAATTCGCCTATCAAACAGCACATTTCCACACCTGTCAGAAGACTGTAACCAATCGCCTACAGCATGTACTCCAATATTAGAGTTATCCACGTGTGAAATGAACGACTTCGAAAGAACGATCAATCAGTATTAGACACAACCACCAGTCATTTATAACCAACAAACACTTGTGACATTGCCAACTATAACTAACTATAAAATCGGGTCACCATCGACCATGTTAAATCGTTCAGATTCATGGAAACAAGACATCGGACATTTTTCCATCTACACCTCATCATAAACAGAACACTTATGAAACAACCATCACACTAACGTCGACAGGACCACCTACACTCTTCATCAAGGAACGACACCACCAGGATCATCGAGTTACTTAGTTAGTTAATTAATTAGTTAACTGTTTCAAATATTTCTTTATTACTTGTTCAAAATTTAATTTACAAATATGTCAATTTTCCTGTAAATTTTTCTTTCACAGGTATATATGAATATTTTGATAAAACACGCTGACAGGTGATTCAACGTAACTTATATTAACTAGTAAATTTTCTTTTAAACATGTTAATTTTTGCAACCATTCTGAATTAAATTGTAAACTATCCTATTATTATCGTTACACTAGTACCAAATATTCACGTTAAATTTTTCTATTACCGCCAAAGTTTCCTAAGGGCGACAAACTTTACCTTAACCTCATTTGTAAATTTTAAACACATAAAATTGTGGAATGAATGGATGTGTAAATGAGAGGTTGAATGTAATAAATGAAGGAATGATGTACATTGCGTGCAAATCATACGCGCCACTGTTAAATTATAATTTGTGCGCGTCTGGTGTAAAATGTAACATTTGTCACAAAATTTTTATACATGTTTAGATAGATTACAAGGGAATTAATAGAATCAATCTAAGAATCACAATTCGAAAGTCCAAGTTATGAATTACACATATCAGGTGAATCATGACAAGGGAAATTTTAGCTCGTGACACTTAGAGAAATCCTAACACATAAACAGCAACAACACACAGGTGTCTCATACACTAAAGACATCAGTTAAAGTACAGATTCTCAACACTCAAGAAAAACAGTTAATGCACATACACTTTTATAGAACACCAAAAGAGATATTAGCAGACACTAACAGTATAACAGGGACATAAGCAATTATTAGATGAAAACAAAGTATTTGTATATTATACACTACCAACATACGGAAGTATAAAAGTGTATACACGTACACATTAAGGGGCAATGGCTTGCATATATTCTTAAAAGGGCCAAGGCAATCTGCCTTGATGAGACTCTGTAATAGGAGGGCATTGTCCAGGACACCATGTTTGGATGTCTGAGAAGGGCGCATTTGGGGAACGCAAGTTCACAATCTTAGTCGTCAGGTAACTTCGGTCTGGATAGCCTGAATTTAAGAATAGAAGGAGAATTAGACTCTTGAGCAACCACCCGAGATAGCAGTACTCAACGTACATTAGTTGCTAGTGCAGCAATACATATAACAGAGTTACAATCTACTATATTACTATCCTGAACCATATACGTATTCCCGTGATCCCTTGACAGAATTAGTTCCAACTAATTAAGAAATGCCAAACCCATAGGAGGGGGGGGGGGATGGTGGACCATGTCAAGGTCTCACTTAATTAGAGAAGGGACGTAATATAGATAGAGAAGGAACATAGAAACAGGGGAAGAATAGGGGAGAGAATAGAAGAGACTCGAACATTCGAGACAGACGAGTTAGAGATCAAACTACGCAGTACGCCCAGCCACAACCCGGCCGAAGCGTGAAGGGTGAAACGCCACGAGACGCACGAAGGGGCAAGCACACCGTGTCCAACTCATGAGAGTAGAGAGGGCAGACGGCCACTGGACATTGACGGAAGAGAGTGTAGCTTCTAGAGGGAGGCACATGAACAGACTTTACTTAAATCCTAAAGATATTAGCGATATACAGAGCTGAGATGTTGTGTATATATATTTGAATGCTGTGTATAATGAATTTGTATGTAATGTGATAACCATTGTGCGAGAAGATTATTTCGCCAGATGACAGATATTGTAATAAAGCATAACGACGATAATCGAAATTAGAGTTCTGCATTATCTGTGCTCGCACTATTCTACCTGTCTGAACCCAAGTTTCTCTATCCCTATTTATGACACGTTGACAGACACCTCCTAGATAATGTAACCGCTACACTGAAAGAGAAGTAAGTGTGGTTGATGGTGGGGGAGACACGGAGGATTGGAATAACACGTCGGAGACTTTGACAGAGTCAAACAGTCTACTCTGGTGCTATCGGGCTATATGTTGTTCATTCAGCAGTGACAGTGTTAGTACTTGGAGCCAGCGCTCCAATTATAGGTTGCAGATAAGTTCATCCCATTAACTTGAGATGCCAAAGAGCAACCAGGCTCCTCTAAACTAGTGTATTGTGCTACAGTACTTATCATCAGTTGGGGACATCTAGAATTCTAGGGTCGGCCCATACGTCATCAGCGGAGTGGAACTTGTGAGTTATTACGTCATCGACGGATGACCAGCGAACTTTGGTGAAGTGTCAGTCAGGTTCAGACATATGCCTGACCAGTCCGAGATCTTACTCGCAGTGGAAGGAGAGAACTTTGGAAGAGTCTACGACTTGGCGTTTCTTTGCACTGGAGGTTCATCGGGTGAGTCGTTAACCACGACGGGACGATAGCACAAACTGAAGTCACATGCTCCGTGATGATGACTGATCATCTGTAGATCTTCTCGCTGTTCTCCAGCAGCAAGTGTACATATTGTCTTCTATCCAGGCTTTTCAGCCATCCCTCTCTTAGTTCAGTTGACGTATTCAGAAATTAAATTTTGCTTTGTTAGCCATGGCTTTGAGTACTATAGTATGTCCACATTTGTTTGCCTTCATTCACGATCAATTATTTTGAAAACTGTCTGTTGCATCGTTATGAAATTTTTCCAGCCGTCTTATATTTACCCCCACCCAAGGAATATGTCTTTGATAGGTCCAAAAACAACTTAAATCATTGAAAGTTGCGACATTCCTTTGATGTTTTGCTGAACAACTAGTGATTTCTCGCTAACATAGTTATTTTTACGGTAATGTGACACCTGCCAATTCTGATGACACACAAAAGCGTATCCGGATTCGTATGGGAGTGGGTGCAATGAAAGAACTAGCTTAAAATCGACAGGGTCGGCTGCATTGCACCGGGTTTTTATCCCATATGGCTCAGTTTCTTTCCACAGCGCGGAAAGCGTCGCACAAAGCACGAACTCCGTAGCTCCAGCGACGACCCTCGGGAGTCTCCGAAAAAATGCACTCGTGAAATGAAGGACGCGGCCCGGAATTGAACATACAACCTTCGGAGCCCGAGTCAGACGGCTTTACCACTTCACCACAGAGAATCCCGAGAGGGGTGCAATGGCTAATATTAGTAAAGACAGAGAATTTACAGAGGCCGGAGTAAATAATTTGTGAATTAACAGGAAAGTAGAAGGAATATATTTATTACCTTATTTTTTATTTCCTTCTTGTTTCTTTAGCTGATGCTGATGCTGTAATGTTTAGGGCCTGCAATTCGTCTGAATAGTTGGAGCAAAATATCCCAGTAAGTGTGTACGTAGATTAAGGTCTGCGATCTGCTCAGACCTTAATCTGTGTCGAACGATTCCAGTAGGTTGATGATTGCTCTCGGTTGCATAAAATTCAATCCATCCTTTCTCCAATAGTCCTCTTCCTCTTTCAACACATGGTCCTGACGTTTTCTCCAGTAACTTTTATCAATATTTAATAGCTCGGACAGACAGACAGACAGAAAGGTAGGTAGGTAGGTAGGCAGAAAGGTTTGTGGGTGGGTGGCTGGCTGGCTGGCTGACTGGGTGGGTCGGTCGGTCGGTGGGTGGGTCGGCCGACAGGCAGGCAGATAGATAGATAGATAGATAGATAGATAGATAGATAGATAGATAGATAGATAGATAGATAGATAGATAGATAGATAGATAGATAGATAGATAGATAGATATCGGTCGGTCGGTCGGTCGGTCGGTGGGTGGGCCTGCAGGCAGGCAGGCAGACAGACAGATAGATTAGATAGATAGATAGATAGATAGATAGATAGATAGATAGATAGATAGATCCCCGCCAGGAGCCGGGCCGAGCCAGCTAGTTTATTTATATAATCACGTTTCATGAAAGAATCCACAGTTTGACGACACCTCTGAACTACCCCATATAAATTCCCTCAGTGTGCCAAAAGCGAAAACCGCGCAGACAAAATTCAAAAACAGCGGGGGGGGGGGGGTGTCTTGCTGAAGCGGTAATACTCTTAAAATGATGGAATGAATGCGGGGGGGGGGGCATAAAATATATACCGCATATAAACAAACATTGAAATCTGCTCTACAATCTCCAGAACAAAAAAATTGTTGTTGGGTGGACATAATTATAAAGTTATATACTAAATTTCATAATTTTCCCTCAGTTGGTTACTGAGATATTGAATTTTATATTGAGGCAACAAAAAAAAAACACAATATAGTATGAATGTTGTCTTGTCCGAGCCCCCTGTGGGTAGGAATCCATAGGAGGGGGGGGGGGATGGTCAGCTGTCCCGGCTTGTGTCGGGCCCTATAGGTGTAAAGTCCTATTGGGGTGGTCGGAGAAAAGGCTGAGGATATTGACTGTAGTAACATACCTGTCCAAGCCCCGGGGGTCTTGTTACAATGGGAACGGAGCACTTATGGAAATGCCCTGAATGCTGTGATATCGGTTCTTAAATCAATGAATCAATTTATCAATACCAGTCGGAATAATGCACACTCTCTGATGATAAATCTTACATCAGTAACATTTTTTCATAAGACTAAAATTAGAATTTAAATATAAGATAGCGTAACTTTTTAAAATAACATTACTGCACAGATTAAAATGAAAGGTGAAGCAAATTGAACAAAAAACATAATACTTTCTAACCTCACAAGATAACAATATGTTAAAATGACAAATATGAACTTTTCAACCTACCTCTGAGGTTAAAAGTGAACTGGTGGATTAACGAAGAAGTTATGTACAATGAAACTTCTGTTTTTAAAATTAGTCATCATGGGATTTCATAGGTTCTGGTGGAAGATGTGATTGAGAGGTTACGCTGCCTCGGGATAAGAAGGTAGCAGGTTTGATCTCAATATAGAGCCCGGAAATGTGTCCATGAACCATCAGTATCTAACGGCATCAAACGTCCTCCTGATCTCTTTCTTAGTGAGATCTGATACCTAGATTTTTTCAGATAAGGGTGAAAATGAAGGTCCATGTGCAAATTGTGCCCGTTTAATATTCTACACCAGTCAGACACAGCAAAGTGTGGGCTATAAGGCCACAGCCCAGGCAACACTGTCAGGAAAGAAAACCTAACCATGACAAGATTGGATGGAATCTATATAGAGGAAGTATGCCCTGCATAAATACATGCTGAAGTTGAACACACTGACCTTTGAGGTGTATAACTAGCTTTGATGCACTCATCTTGACAGAGGAGTGCAACAGGAGAGGAAGATTGGTTCTGTCTTTCAAGAAAACATATTTAAGATGTAAGCAAAACAAAACATCTTCCGCCCCTCACAAACAAAGTAAACATCCTATATTGAAGAAACAAAAACTAGAAAATGTGTGCATGAGTTTACATTAGCAATAATTACAAAAACACTTTAAGAAGATTAACCTCATAAGTTGAGTTTCCGACTATAAAAAATTGATTACTGAAGTCTACAACAAAGTTAGATCAATATTTACAAAATTAACATTGGGTAGATTAAGACTACGTAATAATTCAAAACTCACCTCAACTGAAATAATTTCTTTTCTCCTACAGTGACTCCATCTTTAAGACCTTGTACTGTGTATTTTTCTGCATGGTCAACAATCTTAGCACCCAGAGGAATCAGAGAATCTGAAATCTTTTTGAGGTCTTGACTTAAGCATTTGTCGACAAATTTCTGCTTTCCTCTAGAAAATGGAATGGCTTTCTCATACGACTTGTTTTCTTCTAGAAAGCTGTTTATAGCCTTCAACACAATGTCCAGCTGTTGTGCTGAGCTAACGATATTCAAGCAGTTGTCTTCCAGTTTGACACAAGAAATTACTATCAAGTCATCGTGTATTTCACAAATGTCAGCCAAAAACTTCCGTCCTTTCTCAGACTGTAGGATCAAAGCCATTTTTTCATCAAGTGGCTTCTTCCAGGTTGTAACCTGAGAAATGGCGACATCTTTCAAATAAGTACTGTTCACATCTTTGACATGATAAATAGATACTGTGCCATTGCTACATCTGAAGTGTGCACAACAGTTCATCTCTATATACGTGTTATTTATTTTGTTCTGAACTTCTTCTTTACTCAGAAGCTGTAGTTGTTCTGCTGAAAATGAGCTTGTAATATCAATGTTAGTGAAATCTCTTATTTTCTTTAACAACTCAACTTGGGCATGGTCGATATTGCGTTTATCATTGCTCCTGATGATAGCACACGTTTTTTCCGTGTTCAAGATAATTTGTAATGGCATATTTTCTTTCTCCAAATCCTGATGAAAATGAGTTTTTTCCAGCATAATTATATCTTTCTCATCTAACTCTAATTCCTGCTCCATAGTGAGATGTACAGTCACAGCCCCATCCTCAACTTGTCTTTCAATGGTATTCTTTTCTTTGCGGGCTTTAGGGAGAATTTCAGGATTTTTATTCTTACTTTGATTACGATCATTTGAATTAGGAACACTTTGCAGTGCCTGTTTTCCATCATAACCAAGGTTCTCAAATTTGCAATCCATCCCCGTCCTTGTATGTTGTAAGCTATTTTCATTTTGGCATAGTCTGCTTTCACCACTCTGACAAACATTGATGTGAGGTCTATTATGATCAGAAACTGTTGGATAAAGAATACTGGTCATAAATTCCTGGTATAGGGTGTTCATGCTGTCCTCCATGACATGCTCATCTTGTTTACTGATGACGACACCAGCCAGATTATCCAACTTGTCAAAGAAAATGTCAAAGCCAAGTGATTTGCCATCACATATCTCAAGGTAGTACTGCTGAAATTCATAAATCTGAGGTACTTCAAACTGTGCTACTGTGAAAGTATCCAGAAAGTTTTTTACTTTGTCCAAGCCATCATCAATCATTTGAATAACTGCAAAATAGCTCATCCTGTGAAGCCAATTCAATGACAGAAACACTGAACATGTCATGTCATCTGGATCTAGAATGTGGTTACAATGAACTGAATCCATGATTTGGGTTAGTGCAACGTCCTGTCGTTTTAGAAACTCATATCCAAATTTGCAAAGTTTAAAAATTATCTTTTTTGATGAACGGTCATTGAAAGTGTAAAGTGAAACTTTTTTGCAGTTCAATCTAGACTGTAACATCTGCAATGGTCTAGTTGATACAGGATCCTCCCTATGATTGATTTGTCGTGAAGATGCTGAATGAAGTCCAGCAAGTACCTCAGTATTGTTCATGAATTGCTCCATTAGGGGCTCTACCTGCTTTTTGTAGACTTCAGTGGTGAGGCAGCGATGATATTCAATGACATGCAATTCAGCACCATCTAGTTGAAGGAAATTCCTAGCAACTCCATCAACACCTAAAAAAAAAAAAAAAACAGTACAAAATTATGATTTATTTACAGAAAGGAGATGTGATTACGTTTTCGCAAACTTCCAGTGAGTGGAAGGCACATGCTCATAAATTGAGGTTACTACTGTATTACTATATTAGGTTTAAAATGGCTGCTGCATCTTCTGAATAGGCAAAAATAACAAGAACTAATCTGAATGTACACACATTTTTGGAAACAAAATTTAGCTGAATTGACATTTTTTTGGGGGGCCTTCTGTACA
>CAWUFQ010000285.1:0-71420 GCA_963921405.1 Cepaea hortensis | reverse complement strand
TAAGAGGCAAAGTGTGTAGATCAATTTGTTATGTATACAGTCAACAACTCATCAATACCAACATGAGGACATGAACGTCGTTACCGCCGCCGCCGCCGCCGCCACCACCACCACCACCGCCGCCGCCGCCGCCGCCGCCGCCACCGCCACCACCACCACCACCACCACCACCACCACCACCACCACCACCACCACCACCACCACCACCACCACCACCACCACCACCACCATCGTTTTACTGTGATTCGAGCACTGGCGTCGCAAGCAAATAAGTGTATTAAGTTTGACTGTTATTTTCCAGTGATTCCAGAGTGCTGATCAGTAGCATTATTTTTGGTAGTTTCAAAGTATCATCGACCTACGACAATGTCATCACTAAGCGACTTTGCTGAGTTGGGTATAAAAATGTCGTTTTAACAGGTGAACATTTTGTACAATGGAGTGAAAAGAAGTATGTTGAACACATTGAAAGAGAAGAGCGAACGAAGGGAAGAGAATTAAGTAAATTAGATAAAGAACTTGCTGCAAAGCAAGATGAACTAGATGCACAAGCAAATCAAACTACATTAGATGCACAAGCAAACAAACTGCGCTAGACGCACAAATAAAACAGGATTAACTAGACGCACAAGCGAAGCAAGCTGAACTAAAAGCACAAACAAAGCAAGCCGAACTAGTTGCACAAATAAAGCAAGCTGAACTCCTCGCACAGACAAAACAAGCTAAGGCATAACATGCAAGTTAAGCTACAACAACTGGAATTAGAAAATGAATCTGACAGTGCTGCACGGAAATGTGAAACAAAAAACTATGATCCAAGTATCAAACGATACCAGGATATAGTGAATAAATTTTTTTCAGGGGACAGTATTTCCGCATGGACACACAATTTTGAAACTTTGATGTCCCACTACGATGTTCCAAAAAGAGGAATGGCATATTCTATATGTCAACCATTTATCGTTACAGCCATTGAAGGTGGTGGAAACCATACCTGACCACCTAAGAACAAACTACGAGTATGTCAAAAACCTTTGTTTACAGCATTTTTCCTTTTGATCAGGAGGGCTTCCGAACTCAATTTAAAAACCTTGCTCTAAAGGCCAACCAGACCTTTCTGGACTACGTATCTTTGGTCCAGAGTATTTTTGATAAGTGGATAAAAGCTGCTAAGGTGCAGGCTGATTTTCATGTGTTAAAGTATTTACTAAAGAGAGATACAATATTATATTCGTTACCAACTATGTTCTTGAAATTTCTGCATGAGAACGAAAGTAGTTCTGTTGAAGAAATAGAAAGAAAAGGCGCTGCTTATTACAACTCACACAGAGACATCTTCTTCACTGCAACACCTGCTATCGCTTTTTGGTGCTGCAGCTACAAATATTCCCAACAGAAAATCCTTTAAGAAGAACAAGAGCTATTCACATAACAACAAAGAGTAGAAATTAAAAACAGGGAAGATGATAACATGCAAATATTGCTCGATGTCACAAGGTGACAATGAAATGTGTGACAAAATTCAGACTATCCAAAGTATTTGAAGAAATTCATGCATCGACAGCAAATCAGATCAAATTGACATAAACATATGGTTAAGTGTTACTTTTGTCAAGCCTGCGGCCAATTGCAGAGGTTGTTTAGAGATAGGGCAGAGTGTAAACATGCAAATGTAATTAGTGTTTATAGCAGTGCTTCAAGTAGTGAGTCAGATGACAAACAAATGGTCAATGCGGCTGAGGTAATTGACACCTTAACATCGTCTACTTGTAAAACTTGCAAAATGTTTCATAAAGATGGTAGTCTTACACGTGGTCATATAATTACCGTTAATAGCGAGCAGGCGAATGCTGCCACAGACCCAAATGGAGAATTAATAAGGTATAATGGTTTAATCAATGGTCAGTTGGCGTCCGTCATGCGTGACACAGGCACCACAGTGGTTGGAGTACGCCAATCATTGGTCAACAACATTGACTATTCGGGTGAACACATTATGTGCCTTATCTTTGCAGGAAGTATATAAAGATATCCTACGGTATTGGCTACAATTAAGTCACCTTTCCTATCTGGGAGGGTAAAGTGTGTGGCTCTTAAAAACCCATGCTGTGATGTAATTGTTCGAAATGTATCACCAGCCATATGTTATTCTGAGAAAAAGATATTGAAGAATGGAATAAAACATACATTCAGGGAAAGGACTTCACCAAAGCAATGACGAACATAGAGGATTATAGGACTCAGTTTGATACTCGAGAGCACTTTGACCATGGCATTGTAGCAACAAACGAAGATTTCGGCAATTGAAAATTCGCTTGGTCACTAACACTTGTTACGTACATTTGATATAACAAATGACAGATTGACTGCACGGCCAGAAAATTTACACCATCGACCACTTGAAGTGCTTTACCTTATAAATAATTATAGAGATCCCAACCTTGATTGATCTGGCTAATAGACTACAGCATTGTGATGTATCTCACAACAACATTGCAATATTCTCTAAGACTCTGACTAGGTGCAAGAGACTAACCCATCTAGATGTCTCATTTAACTACATTACTAGAAACATTCAATCTATTGAACCATCTAGACTACTTGAACATCAGCAATAATCACGTGCATAGCTTTCCTGAAGCGGGCATGAATGTTTTAGTTCCATTACTAACACTGGACCTCAAATAACACCAACTTACTCGAATTCCAGAAACTGTATTATTTTTAAAAGTTATAAACATTAAATCTAGCCATAAATAAGCTGTCTGAACTACCCGAGTAAATGGTTGACATGACTTGCCTTGAATTTCTTATACTCGAAAAGAACAAACTCAAAGTATTGCCAAATAGGCGTTACTATTTCAAGATTACTTGTTTGATAAACAACACATTCAAGGCAAGAATAACACCATTGCTGATTTACCATCAAGATTGTAATCCTGCAGTTATTCAGAATATTCAGCGCAACGTATTACAATTTAAATTTCAACATCCTGTGGAAACGGCATTCATCAACATGCAACTCTCTTTTGTGTATGAAGAGTGTGGAATGCTGATGAACTACAATCAAATTTAACACCGCTTTCATTAAAAAAAACTCCCAGATAACCAGAAATGTCAGATTTAAATCAAATTTCATAGATCTGCTATCACCATTTCTTTAATTGAATATTTCCAAGGTCTCGTTTCAAAATTACACAGTTGCTATATGTGGACTTTGGTGATAATGAAAGCAATAAGATTCCGGCCATCATTAACGGAATTGTCGGCTACGTCATTTTTTTTTCAAAGCAGAGAATAACAAGATGACATCTTTGCCAAACAATCCATCAATAACTCTATCGCGTTGCCCTGAAGATACGGGTAATATTATCAAGAAGTTGAAAAATCTGGTATATGAACTGAAATCCAAAGCCAACTTTTACTAACAACTAGATTCAAAAACTGCCATTGATGAAAGTGGCTCTACAAGGGTTGAACATATCCCGCAATGGCCTTGACAGCAGCCTTCAAAGAGTGAAAAAATATACACAATGGTTTATCTAGATTTGACTTAAAATAATCTAGAGGACATGTCTACAGATCTCGTGTAAACTGAAGGACTTACAGAAGAAATTATACTTCATAAACTGGTACCCATGGATCCTATTCGAACACTATAGTTTCTTGTGTGGAATTCATCTACCACAATTCCAACAACCACGTAAAGATCATAAACTTGATACAATTAACCATTGGATATTTTTGAAAGTTTCCTCGGATATTGGTGCAATGACTAATGTTTACTGATGCATAATATTATTTATTTTATAAGTATTTAAATTTATTGCACACACACACACACACACACACACACACACACACACACACACACACACACACACACACACACACACACACAAACACACATACACACACACGCGCGCGCGCGCGCACCCACACCCACATTTATTGGTAGTTTGTTTTCTTTTCTTTCTTGTCATATGTTATCTTACACATTTGATTACATTATAATCTTAAACTTGTTATTTAATTTTCTTTTCTTGCCGATTTGAACAATTTTTCTCTGACGGTTACATGTGAAAATATTTTTTTTTTTGGGTGTCATTCCACACTACGGCGATATTTGTTTTCTTTACTTCTTATTATATTTATTATTACATTCTTTGGTATTTATGATTTCAAAGATATTATATGCATACTGCATTGTTTTTTTTTCCGGCTATGTTAAAGATGAATAATTGGTATTCATTTTCGTTGATGGTACATTATTAACATTGATGAAAACTGACATACACAGTAACTGACATTTAACAAACATTACTGTAGAGGTATATTTGCTCTTCTTCTTCTTCTTCTTCTTCTTCTTCTTCTTCTTCTTCTTCTTCTTCTTCTTCTTCTTCTTCTTCTTCTTCTTCTTCTTCTTCTTCTTCTTCTTCTTCTTCTTCTTCTTCTTCTTCTTCTTCTTCTTCTTCTTCTTCTTCTTCTTCTTCTTCTTCTTCTTCTTCTTCTTCTTCTTCAGCGTTCCGAGCCATTGAGGTTTTTTGCTGCAGATACAATCCGTCTCCATTCGTCTCTCTGGTTGACCTTCTCTTGCCAGTCGCTGATTCCAAGTGTTTGTAGGTCTATATATATATTATCTCTCCACCGTCTTCTTGGTCTACCTCGGGGTCTACGGTCATTTATTTCCTGAGTGTAAGCGAGTTTTGTTTCCCTATTATCTTCCATTCTTTCCATATGCCCCATCCATTGTAGTCTATTAGCCTTCATGATACCAGTGATTAGCGGGGACTTAAACAGATCATAAATGTCTTTGTTACTTCTTCTTTTCCACTCTCCACTTTGTGTATCCCTAATGGGTCCAAAGATGCGTCTTAAAACTTTGTTCTCAAAGGTTTGTAGCAAGGCTTCGTCTCCTTTCGTTGTACTCCAGGTTTCAGAGCCATACAGCACAACTGGTCTGATCAGTGTTTTGTATATTGTGATCTTGGTGTTACGAGATAGCGCCTTTGATTTTAGTAGATGTTGTAGTGCATAGTATATCTTATCATTTTGTTACGAAACAGATACATGGAAAAAAGAAAGATATATGCAATTTAAAAAGATAGCAATTGTGCTTGCATGAAAAGTTGCTTACAAGTATTGCGCTAGCCATACAATAGTCAGAAGGTCGTCTTATACCTAAGGTGTTGATACATTGCAGGTGAGGAGTGGTGATGATTGTGTTATGATATCTGATGGGTGGTTTGTCAATGTTTTGGAGATATGAGACCCAGACTTCTTCTTCTTCTTTCGTTCGCTTGAGGTATGTCTATAACTGCAATGCTGTCTCTTGTATGAATTTAACTGTCTTTTTTAGTTCACTCAGCGGTCCATAGAGTTTATCTTCCACTGTAGTCTCTCTAGACCAGAAGGTTTGCCTAGACATGTTGTAATTTGGGCAGTCTTGGAGTATGTGCTCTGCTGTCTGCGACGTCAATCCACACGTGCACATAACTGATTCACCAATCTTGAATTTTGTATACATGTGGTTACGTAACCTATTGTGTCCTGTTCTGAGGCGCAGAATAATGACTTCTTCTGGTTTGTCCATAATGCGTTAGTCATCTTGAACAGGTTTTGGTGGCTTTCTGACTGATTTGATCATTCTTTTCTTTTGGTGGTATGTAACGGGCACACCAGGCTGTTCGTCTTTTGCCCCTTCCTTAGCCAATCGATCAGCTCTGTCGTTTCCAGATATTCTACAGTGGGATGGTATCCACTGTATGGTGACCTTATGCTGACTGCTAAGTTCAGAAAGTAGTGTCCTTAGTACTGGCAATTTCCCAGACAGAAGCGCCTCGAGTACTGATTTTGCATTTGTCAGTAGCACCACAGGTTGTGAACCATGGCTGGTATTTAGTAATTTCTCTGTTGCTATCTAGGTTGCCTCAATTTCAGCATCACAGTTATGGCAGTACTTTCCTGATGGTACTCTGGCCGTGTCCCTAGTATTATTTGGGTATTCTATGTACACTCCCGCTCCTCCATTTCGAACAGCATTGTTTGCTGACCCATCTGTGTAGACGCGGATCCAGAGGTCCTGTGGGTATTCTTCATCAAGGAAGCTGAGAGTGGCTGTTCTGTGCTGCACACTGTTCTGTTACTCCTTGCCAAATACTCCTCTCACTTTTGTCTGGATTTGTATTGCTAGACTATATTCATCTTTCCAATGGAGTTCGCTCTGGTATAGTTTTCAGGGGGATACCAACTGTGGGCAGATCGGTGGTTTCTCTGCAGAGTCGTTTGGCCTGGTGGATAAAACTGCTTCTGTTTAACCGCCCCATAGCTAAGTTTTCAAATCTGTTATTCATAGGGTGGCCTGGCAAGCTGAGGAACTTATTCTGCTTTTATTAGCGTTTTTGTAACTCTGCGCTCTCTCAGTGCTTGAGTCCTCCCCATCGTCTCCATCTCCACTTATGGAGGTTGATCTCATTCCTCCTGTGGTGACTCTAAGTGCTTAATTTTGCACCTTGTCCAGCTCTTGTAGTGTGGTTTTTGATGCTGAACGCCACGCAGTTGACCCTATTCCAGGTGTGGTCGTATGCTCTGTTGATAAACTTTGCTAAGTATTTTCCCACTGGTTCCCCATGTGGTTCTACTTAGTTTTCTCAATATGGCTATTGTTCTGCTGACTTTTGCTACTGCTTTGTTGATGTGCTTTCTCCATGTCAGCCTCCCATCAAATGTTACTCCGAGGTATGTTGGTTCTTTGTCTTCTCTAAGGGGTATTCCATTTATCTGGATAATCCCTGCCTTTTGTTTTGAAGAGAGGGTAAATAGAGTGGTGCTGCACTTGTCAGTGTTTATGCTGACACACCATTTATTTGCCCATGCAACAAATGTATCTACAGCTCTTTTTAGTGATCTGGTGGCCACTGATGAATGTTCATTTGTGCTCCATAGAACCAGGTAATCAATATACATTACCGCTTTAATTCCATGCGGTAGATAAGCAACAAGATCATTGATGAAGACTAGAAAAAGTGTGGGGGACAAGACTCCTCCCTGGGGAACACCGTGACGCAGTAGTACTTTCTTGCTCTTGAGTCCGTGTGTCAGGACTCAGGTTCTTCTATTGTGCAAGCATGCTTTCACCCATTTGTACATTCTTCCATTGACTGTACAGTTTCTCAGTTTCTTCTTTAGAACTTCTTTCCATACTTTGTCAAAGGCTTTCTTCAGATCTATCCATGCAGCAAGCACCAGCTTCTTATCTTGGAATGCATTTTCGATTTCTTGAGAGAAGTAGGTTGTCTGATTTTCCGTAGAGTAGCACTGCCTAAAGCCAGTTCGCTGTGGCACAAGGATGTTTTCACTTTCAATGTACCACTACAGTCTGTGATCGATGATGCGCTCGATTGTTTTTCAGAGACAGCTGGTGAGGCTAATTGGTCTGTAGCTAGAGGCAATGGAACTGTCTTTCCCTGATTTTATTAGGGGTATCATGACTGCTTCTCTCCATGCTTGTAGAGCACTGCCTAGGGTCCAGCTGTTATTGAAAATCTGCAACAGCTTTGCTTTGGCCTCTGTTCCTGGGTTCCTGATAATTTCATTGGAGATACCATCAGCTCCTGGTGACTTTCTCATTTTCAGTTTTGATATGGCTAGCTCCAGTTCACCGATTGTGATAGGTGCCTCCAGAACCTAATGTACTGTTTCATTCTGTCATGTATGTTGCCATTTCTCTCGAATCTCTTGTTGTTTCGCTGGACTAATTTTGATATTGTTATCTTGTGCGAATGAGTCCGCAAAATGGTCATCTGCTTGCATTCCTGTTAAGATGTTTCCGTCTTTATGTAGTGCAATTTTTGAGTTTCTCCCTGTGCCCTTATCGTTAAGTTATTTTATTAGCTTCCACAATTTCCTTGTGTCTCTTTCAAAGTTCAGGAACTCTGTTTTCTCCTGCCAGATTTTCCCGTCTAGCCTGATATCTTGGCTCTTTGAAATTTGGCTTTTGCGTGCTGGTATTTATTGTTGTGTCCTTGGATGGGTTTGGCCTCCGCTTGCTTTCTACACACTTCCACATCATTATGCAACTGTTCCAGTTCACTACTCTTTTAGGTTTTATAATGTTTACGGGCTCCTCTTTGTACAGTTTCTCGTGCTGCCTGTAGTATGCATTTCCCAAGCTCTTCAACTACTTTATTTATTTCTTTCTCAGAGTTCAGGTTTCTAACAAGTATGCTGGAGCGATGCTTGTACATTGCCCAGTCTGCTTTCTTGTAGTTCCACCTCGAAAGGGTGCTGCCTTCACTTACAAGCTCATTTTCTACAGTTAGAAAGACTCGCTGATGGTCAATGCCACCAAATTGTTTCCCAACAATTCGTGTAATGTTCCACTTCAGGTCTGGTGAATGAAAAGCCAGGTCTGGTAAAGTTGTAGTGTGCCATGATCTCGAGTAGAAAGTATGTGGTTCGGACGGCTTGTTAATCAAGATGAATCTATTCTCATCCTGCCAGTCTTCCAGTCTCTTTTCTCTCTTGTCCATGTGATCATAACCCCAACTCTGCGAGTGGCTGTTGAAATCGCCACACACAATCATTTTTTTTTCTTTTAATGGTAGTGTGTCCAGTGCCTGTGGTCGGTCACTTGGACAGTAGTAATTGATCAGATGTAGGTCTGTATTGCCCGTTTTAAGTTTACGAGTCTGATACTCAGCCCCTTCCATGTAAACTTCAATTTGGAAAGCAGCGATGTTATTTTTTACAAGGGTTAGTATCCCATCCTTTCGCCTGTCTTGTCGGTCAGATCGGTAACACTGACAGCCTCTGATTTTGAAGGCTATATTTTCGTTGAGGTGAGTTTCTTGCAATCAACATACGCTTACTTTTTTTTGGTCCAAGATGTTTTCTAGTTCTATTTTGTGTTGCTGACTCTCTCCGCAATCCAGTGCATTATTTTTAATCTTTGTTTAAGACTTGAGTGTTGATGTTTTGTAGACTGGAAGGCACCTCGTCTTTGATGTTTTCTGACAATGGCTAATGGACATTAAGCTAAACACATGATATGTGAGTTGGGGAGAACGAACCCTGAGCCTGCGTGGCGAGTATGGCGTAAGCCGAGTAATACTTATAGCTTAGTCTATGTGAGACAGACGACATCAGTTTCTTCAGATATGGTTACACATGACAAATTCATATGCCACTACTTCTATGTAAAAGGTCGCCTTCATATTGAGTCCCGACTAGTCATGACATGGAAGGTAACCACTAATATGACACAACATTTTATTGTTCGCACACAGGCAGTGCATATTGATACGACATTCACCTTATGGACTTATGGACGGAGTACATACTCTTGTAATATGATGATAAGTGTAATATGGATCTGCGACTTAAAAAGTATATTTTTGTTCAGTACAGTAACATGACAGTGTTTGGCACATTTCTGAAATCAGAAACGTGTCAAGTTTGAGAGATGGGGTGGTGTCGGATGTATGGTTGTTGGGACAACCCCAAAGAAAGAAAGGATCCTAAGTTCCTCTTTCTCAATGTGATCCTGCACTTTACAATTAATTTAGCTGTTACTGACTCAATGGTTTGAGGCCAGAAATAGAGTTTCAGAGAACCAAGTAATACCTCCATGAAATAACAGAAAAGTTTTTCTCTGTATACCCAAAATATCCGTTTGGTGGTTCCTTGCCTCTCCTCTCTCAACTAAATAATTATTAATCCAGGGTTGTTAATTAAAACAATTTTACTACGACAAGAAAACTCTCAAAAGAGAAAATAACCCTTATTTTCATAATTTATTACACACAAATGATGCTATTGGTCATACATGTCATAAAACATCAATCCACTTCACAACAAAGGTCATATACATATATATCATTATAACTATCTATGACCTTGATGCCTCGACCTTTCAGTTCATTAACATCAATGACAGTCCAGTTCGTCAGCGCTAGTGACTATCCATCTTCTCTTGGGGTAGGTTAAGTCTTAAACTGGGTATGCAATCAGGGTGCTTTATTCCAGAGTTCTTGGATTCCTGTGGTCAATAGTTTCCTGAAATTATATATCTTCCTTTTCTCTAGAGTGTTGATTTTCCCGGTACTAATGGGATAGTGGCTCTTGGTTCTCCTCTTCTATAAATAGGCTAAGTTATTTAGGATGCCTGTTCTTTAATGGTGGAGAAATTTGCAGGAAGTTTCTTTTGACTAGTATTCGGCCTCACTATATCAGCTGCCTCACTCAGTCACGCTGCTACATTCACAAAGTCAGGTCTGGATCTAGACCCATCCACTACCTGCAATTTCAGCATCAGTCATAAGTCTAATGATATCATCAATATGACATTAGAAATAAAATGCTGTAAACTCCTAAGAACACAACAATTGAAATCAATAAAAGGAATCTTGTTCCTAGAGGAAAATAAGCATAGGAGAAAGATGGTCTTGGTGTTCTCAATTAGTTATCACCAACAGAAGTGGTTGCTCTCCATCCAATCTTCCATTATAATGTGTTCAACGTTCAGAGTAGCAGATGTGCAGTTTTATCTTCACCTATGCCTGTCATCATGGTCTCCAGGTTGAGTAATACTTTGACTGATTGGGAATTTGACAACTATGTTCACCATCCTCTTCTGTACCTAGTTATTTTCTCTACAACTTCTTCCATTAAAGGAAAAGGGCCTCATACATTAAGGGGTGTTAAAATCATTCCCCATTGCAATGAGTATTTGCTTATAAACAATATAAGTATATCACGGTCTCAATTCTTGTATAGTATTCAGGTGTATTCTTCTTAATTAAATGCTTAAATGGAGAAGTTATCTTTCCTCCTCTTCTCATGGATGCAAGATAATCATCATCATCATTGTTATTACAATCATCATCATCATTCTCATCATTATCACCATCATCCTTATCATTACAATCATCATCTTCATTACAATCATCATCATCATCATTCACAACACACAAAACTATATGTTTGTAACCTGAGTTATATGTAATACAGAGTGGTGTCATTCAGGACACAGAACCCTATGATTGTTACATGAGGGATATGTACGGTAATACAGAGTGGTGTCATGTTTAAGACACAAAACCAGATGATGGTAACATGAGTGCTATATAATACAAAGTTGTGTCATGCGTCGGAGTGCACTAAATTATTAATTAGTGTATGGGTTATGCCGAACATATTCTCTTCTGATAGACAGGACATTACATATCAAAGTTGCCTTCTTTCATAAAATTGATTGCTAGCTTATACTACTTCTTAGCATGTCACTTCTCTTCACTCATTCACACTCATTCATCAGAAATCATTCTCATACTTGCATGTAAGATAAGTAATTATACTATGTGATTTCCCAATGATAACTTTAAATGTTTAACACCATTGGCATCACAATGAAATCTCAATCATTCCACAATCATTCATCAGACACAATCATATATGTATGGATGACAATTAAGCATATGTATGTGCTTTACAAAGGACAAATTCACAGATGCAACAACAATGGAATCTCAATCATTCCACCATCATTAATCAGATATCATAATATTTTCCTGGATGATAATTAGTCTTACTGATGTGGTTCATAAATGATACATTCACATCTGTTTAACAATAATCAAATCACACATGAATCACAACAGACATGCTCTCATCAATTACATAGATTTCTGTGATATACCTAATCCACATTCATTCATTATGAATCCTAACAATTCTTGCATGGCGGTTGATTAAGCATTATTATGTGGCTCACAAATATTAATTCCACATGTTCATCATTTTCTCTATAGAAATCTATTTGGCTCCCATGTGCTTATGGAAAAACTACTTGACTTCTCATGTGCTCATGTAAAAAAAAAAAGATCTACTTGACTATTACACATTACACTAATTTGTCTCACTAGTGTTTGTACATTTAAAATAATTTCTTCTTAATGAACTAAGTATTCTTAGCTTCCTAATTCTTAAATTAATCACTCCTAAATCACTGTTGATTGAGTTTAACTACTTAAAAAATAAATTGTACAACCAATGTCTAATGCTTACACATTAAATAAGGTGTTTAACTAAAAGAAACCTTCCTTGTGGTTTAGCCTCGTGTACCATTTATTCATGAACTACGGCATCTGACTAAAGTACTCAGTCTCTCCTAATTAATTTCTTAATTTCTTAAAAGAAACTAACCACCTGGTTACATCATCCACCTACCAACTTCTTCTTGGGAAGGCTCAATTAGTAACTAGTATAAAATATAACATTGGTTTATTTATTAGGGGTTACATCTGTTAGAATGTAACACCCACTTAAGAGGAATTTAATTATCTGAGGAATATTATCAGGGTATACCCAAAGGGGATGGGTTCCTTTCCTTTATCAAGATCACCTTCTAGAAGCTAAATTTTATGGCTCGTGCCCCCACGCGAAGATACTAAGGATGTGTTGTATCTATACGAATTAATGAAAAAAAATATAGATATAAGTTTAAGCTTCTTGGGAAGGTGTGGAGACCACGGACTGTTGCCACTATCTCAAAAATGGATCCCCTTTTCTATCACTGGGGAAAAGGTGCTAGTGTGCAGGTGTCCGCCCTCATGCGGTCTAAGTTATTATTATCATCTATGATGGATTAACTTACACAAGTATGTGATGGACTAGACCAACAATATGCTGACAGAACATTCACAGTATAAACAGGACATACAGTGACATCACATAATATTTATGTTTACACACATTCTGTAAGAATCAGTCAACAAATGATCTGGTAACATAAGTGTAATAAATGAAAAAAAAATTATGATAAGAAAATATTAATTTCACATAGAGTACATCTCTGAAGAAAAATTGACATATATGTTCACCTGAAATGCTTACTGGGGTGAATGCATAATGGTGGAAACAAATCAAAACCCAAGTGAATCATTCAGTATACCACAAATGGATATATGTATCCTAAGTAACTAAAACATAAGTAAAAGGATATTATGTCTTGTGCAGCTGATATCAGCCGGTAGGTACTTCGGGGGGTTTAAGATTCAAATGGATGCAAGTCTCTTCCTGGGAACCAGTTTTCTCTCAGAGGGTCATCTTCAATGTGAGTAATGGATGGTAAGGGTCTTCAGTTAGGATCATCAGGAATTCTCAGTGGGTTCATGGTTTACATGGGTGAGATCTTTGAAGGATGGGGGTGGTGGATGATGCAAGGAAATGGGCTGTATTAATATTTGGGCTGGCAAAAGATGGACATGACATACAAGTTTACCGCCCTCAGCAACCAAGTCCGCATCTTCACAACAGTAGGTTTTCAGTTACACCGCCCATCTGACGGTCCAAACAAAACACAACTTCATAAGCATTTTGCTAACATTTACATATCAGTAAAGCATAAAACATGTCAAGAAAAAAAAACAATCAAGAAAAATAAAGAAAACAAAAAGAAGAGAATAAGACAATAAGAGGGGGAAGAATGTGTCCACTCAAATGGTGAGATCACTTCCCTCTTATCTGTATAGATGGCATTCAATCCATCATTTCATGCTGTAAGGTCCTGATGGGATCAACTCTTGGTGCAACCAGGACAAATAAAAAAATAATAGTCATAACTTAAAGACCAGGGAGTCTGGTTGTGACCAGGTTATCTGGTTCAAAGTAAGTTGATTGAAAGTCATCAAGGATGTAACAGACATGTTGGGATGAAGGTAGGTTGTGGTAGAGGTATGATGTGATTAAGATAAAAGTATATTATGATGAAAGTGGGTTGAGATAGATGCCTACTATGGTAGATGAATGGAAAAGGTGAATGTAGTGACACTTCCTAGTCAGCCAAAGCTAGGTTGAGACTGTTGCTTGATAAGACAGGGTGTGTTGAGATGGATGTAAGTTGAGTTACTGGTCAACCTTATAAAATCATCATCATCACTGTCATCATCAGGTGCCTGTAAATAAGCTCATACTCATTTCTCTGGGTTCAGCTTAGATTTCAAATGCCTATCAACATCATCATCATCATCATCATCATCATCAAGTATTGAGAGTTAATTGTCCACAATATAATCTCATCATCATCATGTATTGATATAACTGCCTTTTTATATCAGAGGGAAAGATTATAGCTTTTCCTCCCACACACCAGTAATCTTCATTAACCAACCCAATGTACATCATTCACAAATAAGAATATATTTATCTCCTGGGTTTATGTGAGTGCCTTAGAGTTATGTATTTAGCATAAGCACTGATTTAAACAAAACAAGTATGGTCATTCCCCGCGGTCTACTCTAAGCAAAGGGCTGGAGGACGACATTGTTAAACGACCCAAGATTGCAGGTTATCTCATGCACATAGTCAGAAATGGGCTGATTTCCAATCATATTTCAGAACATAAATGGCATGCACTTGACCGTAAGCACCACCTGGGGGGTACGGGGTGTCGGGCATTGGTAGCACCTTTGGTAAGGACGACTCTCATGTCTTTTTCAGGACCCATCACCCACTGGTCAAAGCCTGACACCCAGCTCGTGCCTGTGGCTCCTAGTAGCTGTCAGCATGCGACAGCGGCCACCCCCGGGCAACAGCTGTGAGAGGCTGGCTAAACCAGGCATGGGTAGACGATTTGGTGTCAAACCAAGCGGTAAACTAGGGTATGCCTACACAGCATGTGAAGACAGGATTCGGCAGACTGCGCGGAAGAAATCATTCCTGATTCAACGGGCAAGACGGCGTTTACCTGCAAAGCGTTGTGGAACGTAACGAGCACGGCAAGGCACGTAGAGCGCCCTGGTCATCCACTGCACTTGTATTCGTCTCCAGTCGTTTCGACTTGTCTTGCCACTGGACTCAGATGGACCCAGGCGAGAGAGTGAGGTCGAAGAATTGCGCAACTCTTCCTCACTTTAATCCAAGTCATCGCGCAAGTCATTCTTCATCCAACGTCATATATCATTTTCAAGCCCTGTGGCGATGGGCGAGCGGCAAAGCGGCAGGCGTGGGTACGCTGGCAGCCGTAGTCGCAGACCTGCACACAGGCGGCTCAGGTCATATGGTCGTCTTCTACTTACCGGAGCAGTAGTGGGATTCGGCAGCACCTTGAGGGCTGAGCAGCCCTCTATAGGAACACACTGCTCACCTCCATAGCATGAGGAAGGGGCTAGAAAAGGTGCCCTAAACATTGTCTGCTCCATCACTACCTAACCAGCTAGCCGCGGTTGGTGGGTACCCTTAACTGCGGTCGACATACAAACAAAGATAAAACAAGCAAAGTTAAAAGAGTAAACCATATTCCCTTAACAATTGGAACTTGGAATGTACGCACCCTACTTGACAGAGACGGTGCGTCGGGTTCAGAGAGACGAACAACACTGATTGGGAGAGAGCTGGGCAGGTACAACATCGACATTGCAGCCTTGAGCGAGACACGACTTGCAGAAGAAGGCCAAATCTGTGAAATAGGTGCCGGCTACACATTTTTCTGGAGTGGAAGGAAAAGCGAGGAAAGACGCCAATCCGGTGTGGGATTTGCCATTAAGTCGGCCCTGGTCGGCAAATTAGCTGGATTTCCAAAGGCTATAAACGACAGGCTCATGACCATTAAGTTGCCCCTGCTGAATGGAAGGAAGCATGCAACCATTGTGAGTGTCTATGCACCAACTGTGACCAACGAAGATGATGTCAAGAACAAGTTCTATGAGGACCTGCACAATGTATTAACATCTGTTCCCAAAGGAGACAAATTTATACTCCTTGGGGATTTCAATGCCAGAGTAGGCACGGACACCACCTCTTGGAGTGGCATCATTGGAAAGCATGGAGTCGGAAACTGTAACAGCAATGGACTCCGCCTCCTTCAGACATGTGCCGAACACGATATCCTGATTACGAACACAATTTTCCGTCTTCCCATGAGAAATAGGACATCGTGGATGCACACTCGCTCGAAATACTGGCACCTCATTGACTATGTCATCGTCAGGAGGAGTGACAGACAAGACGTTCGAGTGACAAAATCCATATTGTGGTGCCGAATGTTGGACAGACCATTGTCTCATTGTCTCGAAAATAAACATTCACATCAGGCCACCACGGCGTCCTCAAGGGGTGAAAATGCAAAAAAAGCTAAATGTCACCCGCCTAAACAGCAAGAAAATGCAGCAATCGTTTGAAAATATGCTGGAAGACCGCCTCAAGCCCAATGCTGCAGCTAAACAGGATACAGAAACAGAATGGAGACCCCTAAAGGACATCTACAACACTGCTATGGAAATTCTGGGTCCAGCCCCCCGAAAGCATAAAGACTGGTTTGATGAAAATTCTGAAGACATCAACCAATTGCTGGTCGAGAAACATCTTCTCCTCAAGGCACATTTGAATGACCAAAAGTCAACATAAAATAAAAGATGCCTTCAAGAACATTCAGAGAGTAGTGCAGCAGAAACTTCGGCACATGCGGGACTCCTGACTGAGCAGCAAAGCTGATGAAATTAGGGCTTTGCTGACAGACATGTTATGAAAAACTTCTACGACTCACTGAAAGCGGTCTATGGTCCTACATCACCAGGCATTGTTCCCCTCCTCAGTGTAGATAGGGGAAAATTGGTCACCGATAAGAAAGAAATCCTTCAACGCTGGGCAGAGCATTTCAGCAACATCTTAAATTCAACTTCCTTCTTCGATGATGAAACCATCAACTGCCTTCCTCAAGTTCCCACCAATGAGACACTTGATGACCTGCCAACCATAGTGGAAGTAAACAAAGCCATCCAGCAACTCTCCAGCGGCAAGGCACCTGGTCCTGACTCCATCCCAGCAGAGATATACAAGACAGGTGGGCCGGCCCTAACAGAGCAGCCTCACCAAGTCTTTACAAACATATGGGTGAACGAGACCATGCCACAAGATTTCAAGGACGCGTCAATAGTCCACCTTTACATCATTCATCATTGGCACCTTTCCGTCTTGACAGACGATAGTTTGGTATATTGTGCTTCAAAAAGGCTTAATAACTACGATTCATGGCGGTGGCGAGTGTGGCTGGTAAGGCCAATTCTTGCTGCAAATGTTTGCCCACAGTAGGAGCATGTGAAAACATGGTCACTTCCACCATTTTGCACCATGTTACGTCTCTCACGCTCTGTGTGTGCTTTATCTGCAATCATTTTCTCCTTTGTCTTTATTCCATTGCTGATAGTTGCCCTCCATGCAACACGTTCAGCGGCGACGTGCTCCCAATGTGCATTATCAATGCCTGTATCAATCATGTCCCGCTTACACACATCTTTGTATCGTAGTAGAGGCCGACCCTGAGATCTCCTACCCGTCTGTTGTTCACCAAAAAAGGTGTCCTTTGGTATTCTACCATCATCCATCCTCCTAACGTGTCCTATCCATCTAAGTCTACGAAGACTGAGCATGGAATACACCGTCACACAACCTGATCTTTCCAATACTTCAGTATTTGTGATTTTGTCTTGCCACTTAATACCAAGTATTCTTCGCAGACACCGCATATGAAAGCTGTTTAAACGTTTCTCTTGGCGTGAGTAAGTTGTCCAGGTTTCACTGCCATAAAGAAGAGTACTAAGGACACAGGCTTGGTAGACGAGGACTTTTGTTTTGGCAGTAAGCTTCCTGTTCTCCCAGACTCTTTTTGCTAACATGTTCATTGTTGTTGCTGCCTTGCCAATCCTGATATTGATTTCCTGATCGAGGGATAATTTGCTATTTACCTCTGATCCTAGATATGTAAAATGGTCTACTATCTCCAGTTCGGCGTCGTCAATAAAGATTGATGGTACACCATGTGCACCTTGTGACATAATCTGTTCTTCTTTTTGTTAATTGTTAAACCAAATTCAGAACAAGCATTGGAGAATGCAGATAGTAGATGTTGTAATTCTTCCTCAGAGTGGGTCGTAATCGCAGCATCATCCGCAAAAAGCAACTCTCTGATTAGTACCCTGCTAATTTTGGTCTTGGCCTTCAATCTCTGAGCATTATAGAGGCCACCATCTGAGCGTGAGTGAATGTATATACCGTCATCCTGATCACGAAAGGCATATTTCAGTAGAAGTGAAAAGTATATCCCAAAGAGGGTGGGGGAAAGTACACAACCTTGCTTAACTCAACTCTTGATTTCAAACTCTTCTGAAGTTGAGCCATCAAACTTGATTATACCTTTCATGCCTGTGTGGAACGATTCCACAATGGACAGAAGAGTTGGTGGGCAGCCAATCTTCTTTAGTGCTTTGAACAGACCCTCACGACTGACCAAATCGAATGCCTTTGTGAGGTCACTGAAGGCAATAAACAGTGGCTGATTTTGTTCCCGGCATTTTTCTTGCATCTGTCGCAATGAGAATATCACATCAATGGTAGACCGGTTCTGACGTTAGCCGCACTGTGATTCGGGGTAGACTTGATCTCCCAGGACTTGAAGTCTGCGCAGGGCAATTCTGGCAAATACTTTCTCAACAATACACAGAAGTGAGATACCCCTATAGTTGTTACAGTCGCTCCGATCTCCCTTGTTCCTGTACAGCCTTATGATGTTTGAACCTTTGAAATCCTGTGGGACTTGTCCTTCTCGCCAGCATAGCTCTATTAGCTGGTGGATCTGTAGAGCGAGTGTGTCTTGCCCACTCCTGATTACCTCTATTGGAATCCCATCCTTACCTGGAGCCTTGCCAGATGCAAGCTCATTTATAGCACACTTAACGTCTGTTATAGTGGGAAGTGTGTCCAGGTGGTCAAGAGTTGGCAGGGCCTCTATGGCGTTGAGGGTATCATCGGCTAGCTTGGTCTCACTTGAGTAAAGCTCTAAATAGTGCTCGACCCATCTATCCATCTGCTGTTTCTTATCAGTGATGATTTCTCCAGTCAAGGTTTTCAGCGGTGCACTTCTTTTGATAATTGGACCACAGGCTTTCTTTATCCCTTCATACATGCTTCTGATGTTTCCCTTATCACTTGCGATTTGAATGGACTCACATAACTTGATCCAATAGTCATTCGCACACTGCCTGGCAGCCTTTTGTACATCCTTCCTCGCTTGCTTCAGCTCACTCAGAGTGTTACGCGTTGGTCTTTCCTTGTTTCTTAAGAGAGCTATCTTCTTTTTATCAATCAACGGCTGCAGTATCTGGCTGTTTGCCGCAAACCAGTTTCCTTAAGTTTACTCCATTTATCATTTACTATACAATTTTCTGATGTATCATTGAAAGCGTCTTAAAGTTGCTGTTGAAGTTCAAAGCACTTTCCAGGATCGTGAATGTTAGTAATATTAATCCTGGGGCTAGACTTGTGTTTAGCTGTGTAGATTCTCTTTGGTCTCAGTCTAACCCTTGCAACAACCAAAGAATGATCTCTATCACAGTCAGCACTGTGGTAACTTCGAGTTAATGATGTATGGTTCAGATGTTGTCTCCGTGTGATAATGAAGTCCAGCTGATGCCAATGGCTGGATCTTGGATGTTTCCATGTGACCTTATGCATCTCTTTTGTTTAAAAAAAAAGAAGTTTGTAATACATAGGTCATTTCTAGTGCAATGCTCCAGCAGCCTTTGCCCATTATCATTCATGCAACCGATGTTGTATTTTCCAAGGCACACTGGCCATGAACTCGAGTCCTTGCCCACAGGAGCATTGAAATCACCGAGCATATAAATGTAGTCGGATTTTGGAACTGCCTTGATCGCTAGAGTCTAGCTGCTCATAGAACGTATCCTTCACATCATCAGAGGAAGCGAGTGTCGGTGCATATGCAGTGAGAATGGTGGCAAATCCACAAGAGGTTGCCAAGCGCAGTTATAAGAATCTTTCATTACCTCCAGCTGGGATATCAATCATTCCCAGTAGCGAATTCTTCACTTCAAAGCCCACACCATGTTGCCTTTTTTCTGCCTGCCCTCTTCCCTTCCAAAAAAAGGTGTAATTGTTTTCCCTGAGTGACCCTTCCTCAGCGAGGCGAGTCTCTTGCAGGCCAGCAATATCAATGTTAAGACGATTGAGTTCAACATCAATCACAGCCGTTTTTCTCACATCGTCAATATTTGTCAAGTCAGTGGAAAATCCTGGACACATGGTTCTCACGTTCCAGGTTGCAAGCCGTAGCTTGAGGTTTCTATTCTTTTTATTAGTACCTGGTGCATTGGTTTTACAGCCTGCGATTCAGATTTTGTCCTAGCCCCAAGCACCCATTGAAGCAGGCAGGCTGTGGCGGATCAGCACCCAATTGGCTGGGGGATGCCCAGCTTGAGGCGGGCGGTAGCTGATCAGTGACACCTGTAGGTGTCTCCCACCGTCAGAGGCAACGCGTGGCGCCCCATGTCTACGCCAACTGACAAGGACTTATAACCCGTAACAGTTGCCTCTCGCTTTGATTCCGAGACTGGTTAAGACCAGGGATGGAGTTATTGCCTCTCCATAGCACAAAGCCTGGGCTAAAATAAAGAAACCATGTGTTGCCCATGCAGCATGATCCCGCTCTCGGCCTGCCTAGTTCACTCCAGAGGAAAGTTGACACCCATAATCTGGAACAAGACAAGCTGCAGAAGCAATGCTCTAACTGTCCGCCTGTCGGAGCTTCGATCCTAGACCAGCTGCCAACCAAGGCTTAGGGCCTGGTCTGCCCTGCCATGACTTATTTTGTCTTTGGGTTGCATTTCCTCGCACCGGGATAAGGCTAGTACCCTCCCAATTGCGCTCTTCCGCCCGAAGCCGTTGGCACAATTTGGGGTGTCGGGTTTGGGAAGCGTCGCCCAACATTCGGCGCTGACAGAAAGCAGGTAGTACCGTCTACTGTCATACGGTAGCTCAGTCATATCTGACTAAGACCTGACTCACAAATCTCCACCTTTACAAACTTAAAGGAAACCGCCAATCTTGTGACAACCACCGAGGCATCTCCTTGCTTTCAATTGCAGGGAAGATACTCGCCAGAATTCTTCTCAATCGCCTCACAGCCCATCTCGATCAAGGTCTTCTTCCTGAGAGTCAATGTGGCTTCAGAAAAGAACGTGGAACTGTTGACACGATTTTCGCTGCAAGGCAGCTAGCTGCAAGAGAAATGTCAGGAACAGAACTGCGAAATGTTCTCCACTTTCATTGACCTTACCAAGGCTTATTATACAGTCAGCAGAGAAGGACTGTGGAAGATTATGGCAAAATATGACTGTCCACGAAAATTTGTTCAAATAGTGCGGCTATTTCATGATGGCATGCAGGCAAGAGTACAGGGAAATGGTGAACTGTCTGAACCCATTTCTGTCACCAATGGAGTGAAGCAAGGGTGTGTCCTGGCACCAACACTGTTCAGCCTCATGTTTTCAGCCATGTTGATGAATGCCTTCGAGAACGACGACATTGGAATAAACATCAACTATCGTATGGATGGAAAGTTATTCAATCTCAGAAGGCTGAAAGCTAAAACCAAAATTAACGGCGACACCGTCAGAGAGCTCCTGTTTGCTGATGATTGCGCTCTATACGCCAACTCAGAGGCGGACATGCAACATAATGTTTCAGCTTTCTCACATGCCTGTGCCAACTTTGGGCTCAATATCAACTTGGAGAAGACTGTAGTTATGTACCAGCCAGCTCCAGGGAATAATCACACTGTGCCGAATATCAAAGTGAATGATCATAGATTAAGTGTTGTAGACAAATTCACCTATCTTGGCAGCACTGTATCACAAGCTGCCACAATTGATGACGAAGTGAATGCAAGAATCTCCAAGGCCAGTGCGGCCTTTGGCAGACTGTACAAGAATGTAGGGGACAGAAATGGAATAAGCCTGCAAACAAAGCTGAAAGTCTACAAAGCAGTTGTAATATCCACACTGCTATATGCTTGTGAAACCTGGACTGTTTATCAGCGACACGCTAGGAAATTAAACCACTTCCACACAATCTGCCTTAGGAAGTTACTGAAGATTAAATGGCAAGGCAAGATCCCAGACACCGAAGTCATAGAAAGAGCGTCCATGCCCAGTATCCACACTCTACTAATGAAGAATCAGATTCGCTGGGCTGGTCACTTGAATCGCATGCCAGATCACAGGCTCTCTAAACGAATTTTTTTTCGGTGAGTTGCGTTGTGGTAAATGCTCCCAAGGCGGCCAGAGGAATTGCTTTAAAGACACTCTGAAAATTTCACATAATGCTTTTGGAATTAATCATATTGACACCTGGGAGTCTGCAGCCATAGACCGAAATTCGTGGCGTACATCATTACGCAAGGGTGCAGTCACTTGTGAGGCAACCAGGACTGAAAGAGCTGTGAAGAAAAGACAGAACAGAAAAACCACTGCAGAAAATCCTCCTCCAGAAACGTCAAGCATTCTTTGTCCACATTGTCAAAGAACATTTCGAGCCAAAATAGGCCTTATCAGCCATCTTAGAACTCACGGCTCCATACTTTCAACCCCACTGGATGAAATGAATAGTCATAATCATTATTGATGGACAAACAACAACAACAATATTTTATGCATGTGAAACAGACACGCTACGAAACATCTAATGACCGTGGAAATTTTGTTTCTGAATAAACTGCAAAGAATACCATGACAGCACTAAAAGAGGGACAAACATGGTGTCCAAGAAAACATAAAAACCGTAAATTGATTCGAGAAACAAGACTTAGACATTCAATATTTTATATTTTTTACCTTATTATGAGAAGAAATAAACTTGAAAACTTAGTGGATAGGAAAAGAGCAAAGGAAAAGCAAAGATATAAATCCCCGATTGGCTTGGCCATGTAGCATAACCGGAGCAAGCAAACAGACCTAATCCAAGACTTATGATCATGTGAGATGGCAAATTATGATCGCCATGACTATCGGCATGTTTGTGATAGTGATACATGTGTTCCTGCTCGACAATGTTGGTGTGCATTTGGGAGTCTCATTATTTACGACTGGGACCAGGTTAGCATGTCTCGTACCCGGCAGTACTTTTGTGTGTGGAGAACTAGGAACACACTTTTATAGTGTAATTGTTAGTCCACTTACATACGCATCATCATCAATTGCCATGGCGATAGGCTTGGGCGGTCATAGTTCGCAACCTCACACGGCCAAAGGGTCTGCCGATTATCTTCATCAACAGAACCTTGTCTGACACTGCCCAATATCATTTAACATACTTAGATGTTTCTAGATCCAAAATAATTGCTGCACTTCTTCGCTTTTCCTGACCTCCGGAATATACACTCTTAAAATTCTCCCCTGTCATAATCCCTGTCTTATTCCATCTCCTCTCACACATTCCTGAGATATTAATACTCTCTCTCTCTCTCTCTCTCTCTCTCTCTCTCTCTCTCTCTCTCTCTCTCTCTCTCTCTCTATCTCTCTTTCTCTCTCTCTCTCTCTATCTTCCTATGTCTTGATAGATATTATCCAATGTTGCTTTAAACAGTTCCTTTGTGGTAATCTTCCTTAAAACTTACATACTATCGATGTGATATGTTTATCGCGGTGTGATTCTGTTGCACGACAACGCTTGTCCGCTTGTCGCGAATATTATATAGACACTGTTAGCAGGGCAGAGATGGCAAACCTACACCCTGCCAACTGTCCAGATCTGTCGTCATGTGACTTTTATTTGCTCAGATCCTTAAAGAAGAGCTATAAAGAGACAACGATTCTACACTGATGCAGACGTCATTTCCTCGATGACCAAATGGTTCGTTGAGAGACCAGTGCTTTTTCGCGGATGGTAGCTGCCGTCTCCCTACACAACGAGATGTAAGTCTGAACGTCTATTGTGACTGTTTCTGTCGAACCCAGGTTCGTGCTTGCTTCCTAATGGTTGCTTTGTTTAATTCTACCATCTCTTCTGATATGCCGGCTCCGTAGCGAAGATGTTGCGGATGCAACTCGTAATGCCACATACGGCGTTCGAAACACAGCTGCGGAGACCACCTTGCAGGGTTGTTTTAATAAAATGGCATGGGTGCCGGTGGTTCATAAATCTAAAGTAAATTACTGAACGTAAACTGTCCAAGCGATCACAAACAGCCAAAAAAGGGCTGGGGTTGACTGCGACGTCCGGTAAAAAAAAAGGATACACAACTATAACTTCTGATATAACTTTCATATATACCTTTCATATGTTTATATTAAAGCCATTGGGACAGGTTTCATGTGATGACGCCTAGTATATTATAGCCACTGTATATTGCCAAGACGCGAGTCACCGTGGCCGAAATGATAAGCGCTCTCATTCTTAAACTTAAGGTGCGTTAATGGCGAGGTAGGCGGTTTACCGGATACACCAGCATTCAGCTGGACTTAAACGCTGACTTCTCGTTCAGAAAGCAGTGGCGAACTACTGTACGTAAAATTGACTAGAAAATCAATGCGGGGTTAATTGCAACGTACGTCTTGCACAAGACATACAATATTTAAGTATATTGCCACGTGACAGATTTATGTACCAGGGCGATATCAGATAAACGTTTCTTGTGCATGTTTTTTCGCCATTTTCAAGTACCCCCAAGGGTTGCTCCCATCAACAACAGTTTTTTTTGGGATGTGATGCTGACAATTTTTGTCAATTTCAAAAAAGAACACTTACAGAAAATAACACCGCAAAAAGGAAACGTACAACAGCTGGAGGCAAATAAAAAAGCACGCAATGTAATTATTATGGAGGCCAAGTTAGATATAACACAGCAATGCGCGTGTTTATTTTGATTCCATCCACGATATTTTGGAATGGACGGTCACCACCGAACATCACCATCATCATGTGCCATGCCGATAAGAGTGGGCGGTCATGTTTCGCCGTCTAATACGATCACCAGAGTCATGGATTAGGTCTGTGTTTTGTCTCGACCATGCCATGTGGCCAAGCCATCCAGGTATTTACTTTTCTGCCCTCCCCGTGTACCTGATTCTCTAGTTTGTTTCTTCTCATAACAAGTCCAAGAAATCTTGACTGTCTACGCCTAATTTCTCTAATCAGTTTACCGATTTCATTTGCAATGGTTTTTCTAACTTTCCATGGTATTCTTTGAATGTTCATCAAACCACATTTCCACTGTGATTAGATGTTTTTCAGCTTGTCTACTCTCTCTCTCTCTCTCTCTCTCTCTCTCTCTCTCTCTCTCTCTCTCTCTCTCTCTCTATATATATATATATATATATATATATATATATATATATATATATATATATATATATATATAAAGACAAATGAACAATCACGAGAAAGATCTATTGAAAGCCGCACATTTCTCAGTCCAGTGGCCTAGAACTGGGTAAGACACGTTTCTCCATGTAACGGCTGAGAAAGCATGACCCCTGTTAACGACTTTTCCTGGCATCACGCTCGATTAGCCAGAGCAGCCTTAGCTTTTCGTGCCAACTCTATTTTCTGGCCAAACCAAAGGGAAGATAATTTCCAGCCAAATCCTTTCAGGCATGCGGCTAGCTTAAAGCGAAGTGAGTTTTTGTTTGGAGTTTACAAACATTGAGCTGTGGGCTTATTGATATCAATTTTTTTTTTTTTTTATATCCTAAGGAATCTTTTAATAAATTACATTTCTGAGAGGGTGAATGATAGATTGATGGACTACATTTAGAGGCTACATTTTATTGGCTTTTTGTTGTTGTTGTAAAAATGATTTATTATCTTATATCTGATTATTATTATTATTATTATTATTATTATTATTATTATTATTATTATTATTATTATATTGTTGCCTCTGACGGTGGGAGACACCTACAGGTGTCACTGATCAGCTACCGCCACCCTCAAGCTGGACAGCCCCAGGCCAATTGGGCACTGATCCGCCACAGCCTGCCTGCTTCAATGGGTGCTGGGGCTAGGACAAAATCTGGATCGCTGGCTGTTAAACCAATACACTAGGTATTACTAAAAATAAAAATAGAAACCTCAAGCTACAGCTTGCAAACTGGAACGTAAGAACCATGTGCCCAGGATTTTCCACTGACCTGACGAATATTGACAATGTGAGAAAAACGGCTGTGTTTGATATCGCACTCAAGCGTAATAAGATTGATATTGCTGGCCTGTAGGAGACTCGCCTCGCTGAGGAAGGGTCACCCAGGGAAAACAATTACACCTCTTTTGGAAAGGTAGAAAGCAGGCAGAAAAAAAGGCAACATGGTTTGGGCTTTGCAGTTAAGAATTCGCTACTGGGAATGATTGAAATTCCAGCTGGAGGTAACAAAAGACTATTATCCCTGCGCTTGGCAACCTCTTGTGGTTTTGCCACCATTATCAATGCATATGCACCGACACTCACTTCCTCTGATGATATGATGGATTTGTTCTATGAGGAGTTAGACTGTGATCATGGCAGTTCGAAAATCCGACTACATTTACATGCTAGGCGATTTCAGTGCTTGTATTTGGCAAGGACTCGAGTTCATGGCAAGTGTGCCATGTAAAATAGAACATTGGTCGCATGAATGAAAATGGGTAATGCTGGAGCATTGCACCAGAAATGATCTATGTATTACAAACTTTAAAAAATGAGCTGCATAAGGTCACATAGAAACATCCAAGATTCGGCCATTGGCATCAGCTGGACTTCCGTATTACACGGAGACAACATCTGAACCAAACATAATTAACTCGATGTTACCACAGTGCTGACTGATACGAATCATTCTTTGGTTGTTGCAAGGGTTAGACTGAGACGAAAGAGAATCTACACAGCTAAACACAAATATATCCCCCAGGATTAATATTATTAACACCCACGTTCCTGAAATGTGCTTTGAATTCCAACAGCAACTTGAAGACGCTTTCATTGGTACATCAGAAAATTGTACAGCAAGTAAAAAGTAGGGTAAACTTAAGGAAACTCTTTATAAAACAGCGGTAGGGGTTTACGGCACTTTAGATCATAAGAGGCAGGACTGATTAGCGGCAAACAGTCAGACACTGCAGCCCTTGATTGATAAAAAGAAGACAGCTCTCTTAAGAAACAAGGTAAAACAACGCGTAACACTCTCAGCGAGCTGAAGCAGGTTAGGAAGGATGTGCAAAAGGCTGCCAGGCAGTGTGCAAATGACTATTGGATGAAGTTATGTGAGTATATTCAAAATACAAGTGATAAGGGAAACATCAGAAGCATGCTATGACGGCAAAAAGTCTGTGGTCCAATGATTAAAACAAATGCACCACCGACAACCTTGACTGGAGAAATCAAATCTCTTGACCACCTGGACACACTTCCCACTATAACAGAAGTTAAGTGAGCTATAAATGAACATGCATATGCCAAGGCCCCAGGTACGGATGTGATTCCAATTGAGATTATCAGGGGTGGGCAAGACACACTCTCTCTAAAGATCAACCAGCTAATAGAGCTATGCTGGCGAGGAGGACAAGTCCTATAGGATTTCAAAAATTCAAGCATCATAAAACTGTACAAGAAGGGCGATCGGAGCGACTGTAACAACTATAGGGGTATCTCACTTCTGTGTATTGTTGGGAAAGTATTTACCAGGATTGTTCTGCGCAGACTTCAAGTCCTAGGAGATCAAGTCTACCCCGAATCACAGTGTGACTTCCGACAGAACCGTCCTACCATTGATATGATATTCTTATTGCAACAAATGCAAGAAAAATGCCGTGAACAGAATCAACCACTGTTTATTGCTTTCATCGACCTCACAATGGCATTTGATTTGGTCAGCCGTGAGGGTCTGTTCAAGGCACTAAAGAAGATTGGCTGCCTACAAACTCTTCTGTCCATTTTCAAATCGTTCCACACAGGCATGAAGGGTATAATCAAGTTTGATGGCTCAACTTCAGAAGAGTTTGAAATCAAGAGTGGAGTTAAGCAAGGTTATGTACTAGCTCTCACCCTCTTTGGAATATACTTTTCACTTCTACTGAAATATGCCTTTCGTGGTCAGGATGGTGGTATATACATTCACTCACGCTCAGATGGTGGACTCTACAATGCTCAGAGATTGAACGCCAAGACCAAAGTTAGGAGTGTACTGATCAGAGTTGCGTTTTGCAGATGATGCTGCAATTACGACCCACTCCGAGAAAGAATTATAACGTCTACTCTCTGTGTTCTCCAATGCTTGTTCTGAATGTGGTTTAACAATTAGCAAATATAAAACACAGATTATGTCACAAGGTGCACATGGGGTACCATCAATCTTTATTGGCGACGCCGGACTAGAGATAGTAGACCATTTTACATATCTAGGATCAGAGGTAAATAGCAAATTATCCCTAGATCATGAAATCTACATCAGGATTTGTAAGGCAGCAACAGCAATGAACAGGTTAAGAAAAAGAGTTTGGGAGAACAGGAAGCTTACTGCCAAAACAAAAGTCCTTGTCTATAAAGCCTGTGTCCTTCGTACTCTTCTTTATGGCAGTGAAGCCTGGACAACTTACTCACACAAAGAGAAACGTTTAAACAGCTTTCATATGTGGTGTCTGCGAAGAATTCTTGGTATTAAGTGGCAAAACAAAATCACAAATACTGAAGTATTGAAAAGATCAGGTTGTCTGACGGTTTATTCCATGCTCAGTCTTCGTAGACTTAGATGAAAAGGAAACGTTAGGAGGATGGATGATGGTAGAATACCAAAGGACATCTTTATTTTTTGTGAATTACAGATGGGTAAGAAATCTCAGGGTCGGCCTCTACAACGATACACAGATGGTGTAAGCGGGACACGATTGATACAGGCATTGCTAATGCACATCGGGAGCAAGTCGCCGCTGAGCTGTTGCATGGAGTGCAAATATCAGAAATAGAATAAAGACAAAAAGGACAATTATTGCAGATAAGTCACACGCTGAGCGTGTGAGACATAAGATGGTGCATGATAGTGGAAATGACCATGTGTTCATATGCATCCACTATGGACAAACATTTACAGCGCGAATTGGCCTTATCAATCACATTCGCCACCGCCATGTGTGGTAGTTATTATGCCTTTGTGAAGCACAATGTAACAAACTATCGTCTGTCAAGACGGCAAGGTGCCAATGATTATTATTATATACACTATTTATTATATGTTAAATATTATTTTTCTTTTAATTTTGGTTTTGTTCGCACGGTTTGAACTTTTGCGTAGTCCACACATGTGCTACTACTCCATCCATCCATCATGTGCCATGCCGGTAAGCGTGGGCAGTCATGTTTTGCCATCTCACTCGATCACCAGAGTCGTGGATCAGCTCTGTGTTTCTGTCTCGACCATGCCACTACTACTGCTTCTTCTTTATTTGTTGGCGTGAAATGTGTCTATATCTGCAATGTCTCTTGTATTGGGTGTATATTTAATGATTGTGCAGTGTTTGAAAATATTGCCGGTCCAAGTTTTGTATTCACCCTCTGTACAGTTCATGCAACATAATAGGTAAATACAAAACTTGGACCGACAATATTTTCAAACACAGCACAGCCATTAAAAATACACACTGTATTAACTTCACTGACTGTTTTAGTTCACTCACTGGTCCAGCCGTCTCTGTTACGAAGGGGTTGCGGATGCAATTCGTGATACCGCGTTCGAAACACCACTACAGGAGATTTGGCAGAGACCACGTTGCGTTGGTTTTCGTACAATGGTATGTGTGCCGGTTGTTCAGAGAGCAATGGCAAACTACTGAACGTAAACTTGCCAAGAAATCAAAGACGGCAAAAAATACAGGGGTTGACTGCGACGTCCTTTAAAGGATATGCAACTAACTTAGTGGTGCTTATCATCCACTGCTGTTTCTCTAGGCCAGAAGGTTTGCTTAGATGTGTCATGTTTTGGGCAGTCTTGGAGTATGTGATCTGCTGTCTGCGGTGTCAATCCATATGTGCACATGAAATATTCGCCAATGTGCTACTACTACTGCTGCTGCTGCTACTGCTGCTGCTGCTGCTAGTTGCTATTACTTAGGGAGTGCACTATACTGTGATTTTTGCATGTGGGTTAGCTTTCCCCATTACCAGTCTCCCTCGCCATCAGACGAGCTGACTCTTATTTCTGGGGTATTTGTCATGAACAACTCTAAGACGTCAACATGTCCAACTTGAATCCAACATCCCACCTTTAGCTCACCGGAAGTTTATGCGCGAGCGCTTTAACCCTTTATTCCACGTTGAACCTGTGATGTCTTTAAACCCTAGTATTCTTAGCATCAATAAATCAATTAGCTGCCGTCTCCATGATTAAAGCAGCGCTCAATAGATTTCTAACACATTTTTACCCTCTCTTTTGTTCTCAATTTGATAACATTAACTGCATTCACAAGAAATGCTATGACAAAGGTAGCCTTTTGCAAGATGGAAAACACACTGACCAATACAATGGGGTCGATTGCAATGAGAAACAGTTTTGAAGTGCTGTGTAGAACCTATACGGTCGAATGCATGTGAAACATGGACAATGAGCAGACAAGCTGAGAGACATCAAATGGCCGTGAAAATGTGGTTTCTGGGGAAATGAAAAGAATACATGAACGGACAGAAAAAAAAAATGAGAAAGTACTACAAGAAACAACTAAAAACCTATACTGATTAGAGAAATTATATGTTATAAAGGTTGCTGCGTAACCTCAACAGGACGTCGCAATCAACCCTATCATCTGTTGACTGTTTGCGATTTACTCGGTAAGTTTACGTTCAGTAGTTTGCCAATGCTTTCTGAGCTACCGACGCTGATTTTTTTTTTTTTGAACGCGTTGTGCGTGATTGTGAATCGCGTTCTCACCCCTTCGCTACAGACGCCGGCGAAATTATAGTGCGTTCACAAATGTTTTCCCCCCACCTCCCTTTATACGCATCTACAACTCAGTAACCAACAGAGCGAAAACTATGAGATTTTGCATAAAACTTTACCTTATGTACACCCAACAAAAATTGTTTTGTTCTGGAGATTGTACAGCAGATCTAAATGTTTATTTATCTGTGGTATATAATTTAACAACTCTGCAACTGATCAGGGCAGGACACTCAGTTGTCCTAACAGTCGGAAATGGCTGTCAAAGGCAGAAATTAAAGACCCACATGTGGATGTGGAAGGCAAAAAGAAACCATCACATTATCTTACTAAGACTTCATGAAGAGAGGCATTGGAGAACATCGTGACAACTGGAAAGATCAAGAGGAAGAGACACAGGCAGACCAAGAGAAATGATGCTGGATAGATTGAGACGGTGGCATGGGGGAATATCATCAGCAGAGTTGATCCAGAACACCAAATACCGAGATCTGTGGAGAGTCATGAGCACCTACGCCAACTGCCAGGGCACTATATGATGATGATGATGATGATGATGATGATGATGATGATGATGATGATGATGATGATGATGATTATGATACAATGTGCTGTCAGAGATGAGGTGCATATTATGAAATGTATGTCAGAGATGAGGTGCATATTATGAAATGTATTACATCTACACACTGAAACATCAATGTTAAATAGAGAATATTTTCCGTGGTGCACGAGAATTTCCTTATGAGAAACGCATCACATGGCGGAAGTGTTCAGAGATGACGACAATAAATACTGTAAAGTGAGTTTGTTAGTTTGAATTCAATACATTTTTACCAGAACATCAAATAAACTTCGCCGCTTTCCATGATTTCATTTGCCTTTGGACATATCAAAGACATATTCCTTGAGTAGGAGTAAATATAAGACCGCAGGGAAACTGTCATAACGACGCCACAGATACTTAAAAAAAAAATTGAACGTGAATGAGAGCAAACATTTGTAACGCACAATAACTGTAGACAGTATTGGGCGCGGTATGAGAAGGAATAACCCAGGTGACAACTGGCAAAATTTATGGGGGAAAAAGTAAGGGAAAGGCAGAGGGTATACACCTGGATAGCTAGGCCACATGGTCTTATTGGGAGAAGAAGACTGGCCTGATCCAATTTTGTGGTGAGCTACTGAGATGCATACGATGACTGCCGACACTTATCGACATAGCACATCATGATGATGGCACTATAATTCGCCAGTATCTAGATTCCCCCCTCCCCCCCAAACACTCCCACTTTGTCTACCCGGTCTGCAGCAGGCACCTTCGATCACAACTTCAACGCCTACACCGGTCAGTTGGACTGAAATGTTGACCTATCGTCCTTGGCTAGAGAACGTAGATTACAACTACCTCAGAAGTCGGAGTGTGTTCGCTAGATGGCGAGGGACATTGGTAATAGGGAAAATTATCCCACACGAAAAATTAAAAAAAAATTTTTCAAAGCGAGCGAACGAAAGAAAAAAAAATACGGGTTGTGGAAAACAGCAAAATTACTTGTTCAGCCATCATGCCCGTGGAAGATCATCAAACTGTAGGACGGTCGCTGGTCTCACGCACCAGTGTTGATTTACAGGTGTTTTTCGTGTTAGGGTTCTTTTCGCGGGTAGCAAGGATTAGAAAATGCGGGAAGGAAAGAAAGGATGTGGCGCACACGCTCGCGTGGGAGTGCGTGTGTGTGTGTGTGCGGGGGGGGGGGAGGAGGGGGGGGTGACTGTTTCACACTGTTTCCTTCGTATGTGGAAGTTCTCATCGTTACAATGATTAAACATTAGAGTTAAATTATTCAACATAATAATTATTCAACGTAACAGTTCCTTAACGTTACAATGATTCAACATTAGTTATTCTTCTTCTTCTTTTCGTTCATCCGGAGTGTTTTTTCAGATGTGATTGCGGTGTGTCTGTTATGCGCCCTTGGGCCGAAACCCGCAGGCCAACACATCGACTTTAGCGTGCTTTTTTGACCCGGTAGCATTCCTGGGAGACTCTCACTTTTGTGGTGCCATCTGCAACCATGCTGGCCAAGGTTGAACGGTCGAAGACAACGGTCATCCCTCAAAGGAAGGCAGGGACAGTCCATAGCATTTTCCGCCATCCAAGGTTGCTTCCATAGTTGCAGGGCCGACACATAACGCCCTGGATCTGGGCTCACCGAGGGAGATCGTCACGTCCTGCTCATGGCTGCTTTAAATCCTCACTTCAATATATTGGTCATTTCGTTTCCCCGGGTCATTCCCGCACAAACCAGACAGGTTTGCAGACGGCATCCACTCAGCGAGTTTTGGGGACATGTGCTTGTCGTTGCGCCCATCAGAGCTTTTCCAGGCTCAACAGACATTCGGAAAACTACCCAGTCAGAGCTGTTCCGAACAAGAGCGGCATTCGGAAACTAGGTAGTCAGAGCTGTTCCTAGCACGAGAGACATTCGGACGAGACATTTCACTCGGACGTAATTGCGTAGTGTCAATTTTTAGTTTGCCACCCGTAGGACGACACTTCCGACTTCAGCGGGCATTTTTTAATGAGGTTAGCCATCCTCTGGTTTCGAGGCACGTTGGACTGTTGTGATGTTGCTAACATCTCAGTTGGTCAAGATAGAACGATGAACGACATCGTGGTCGGCCCTCAAGGGAAGGCAGGGGCAGACTATGAGCATTCCCTCGCTATCCAAGGAGGCTTCCATAATTGCAGAGCCGGCACATATTGCTCTGTGACTGGGCTCACCCGAGGAGTTGCCACGTCCTGCTCATGGCTGCTTTAGTTCCTCACTTCCATGTGTTGGGCAACTCGTTTGCCACTGATCGCTCAAGCACACACCAGGGACGGTCAGACTGCAAGCGACACCCACTCGGTAAGCTTTTGCTTTTGACTTCGGACCACGCAATAGGTTCGCTCGCCGTGCGTTCCATTTTGCGTCATTGAGACCTTCCACTTTTGTCTACACTCTCTATGAGTTAGATACAGTTTTCGCAGCCATTTTCTTCGACTGGGGCACTTTTTTGACATTTTGTACTCACTCACGAGGTAGGCTACTTGTGCTGCCGGCTCAGCACCTTACCTTCGTGCAGCGGTGAACGAGAAACGGCCTAGCCCTCTCATCCGGGAATCTCTCATATCCCCCAGCTGAGAGCCTTCGAACTTGTATCAGACCTGAGCATGTAGCTTGCTCAGTATCACGCCTTTATTTTTCGAAAGGTGGGATCGGCCCGGCTCTCAGGGCCGAGGGTTTGTGGCTTAGAGGCGTTCAGCCACAGCCCTCGACAGGGAGCCTTTAGTGTTTTGTCCGGACCAAGAACTTCTGCCTTCGTGCGCCTGATTTAAATTTTAGACTGCTATCCTCAGTCTCACCTGCAGAGCAGCAGGTTGTGTCTCTCTTAGTCTGGTCCCTATCCCATAAGCTGTCCAATATGTAGTTTTTCATCCATTAGCAAGCAAATGGGGTCGATGGGACACGCAAGCTCCCCCACCACGTCAAGGTGGAGACACATCGGGGGAGACATTAGTTATTCAACATTACAATTCCTAAATGTTACAAGATATCATCAGCGTTATCATGATTCAACAATAACAATTTCTTACAGTTACAATGATTCAACATTACAATTCCTAAATGTTACAAGTCATCAGCGTTACAATGATTCAACATTAAATTATTCAACGTTACAACTCCTTAACGTTACAATGATTCAACATTACGTTAATTCAACGTTGGAATTCATTAACGTTACATTGACTCAATATACCAATTCCATAACGTTGCAATGATTCAACATTAGTTATTCAACATTACAATTCCTAAATGTTACAAATCATCAGTGTTACTATGATTCAACATTACAATTCCTTACAGTTACAATGATTTAACGTTAGTTATTCAACATTACAATTCCTAAAGGTTACAAGTCATTAGCGTTACAATTCCTCAGCATTACATTTTTTCAAGGTTGCAATTCTTTAAGGTTACATTTTTTTAAAGATTTCAGTTCTTCAAAGTTACAATTCTATAACGTTACAATTTCTCATAGATACAATTCCTTAAAGTTAAAATTCCTCAAAGTAACAACTCCTCAACTCTACAGTGCCTATTCACTTAAAATACGATCGATAATTTGACCGATATAAGCCAAACTGGTAGGAAGTGATTCCAGATTATTAGGAGAATAATGCCCGTGTTGTAAGACAACAAGGACAGAGTGAGATGGGAATATGTTCTCGGAGTGAGGTGGGGAATAAGATGGGAGCGAGTTGGGGATATGGTCTCGGAGTGTGGTGGCGAAATGACTTCGGAGTAAGGTAGGGATATGACCTCGGAGTAAGGTAGGGATATGACCTAGGAGTAAAAGAGGAATATGACCTCATGGAGAGTTGGGGATATGACCTCGGAGTGAGGTGATAACATTGTTTGAGAAGTGTGTGTGTGTGTGTCTGTGTGTGTGTTAGTGCGCGTGTGTGTATGAGTGTGTGTGTGCGTGTGTGTGTGAGTGTGTGTGCGCGTGTGTGTGAGTGCGCGCGTGTGTGTGAGTGTGAGTGTGTGTGTGCGTGTGTGTATAACGTTGGAGCGATGTGGAGTTATGGGTCGGTGTTAGATGGGGTTAGGCCGTCGGAATGACGTGGGGGATGTGACGCCCGTTTGTACCTGGTAAATTGCAGGGGTCCATTACAGTTGGGAGAATCTCAGCCGCCGACGAGATGCCACACTCCCTTGTGGATCGGATACACAGCTTCCCGTGACCGAAAAATATACCGTCCCGTGTCCATACTGCGTATCTGAATTATCCTATACTTACACACTACAGCACAATTTATATAAAAGTTAGTTGCATTTCCTTTACAGGACGACTCAGTCAACACTAGCATTTTTGCTGATGTGATCTCTTGGTGATAATAAGAAAGAGATCTCGTGGCGAGATCCCCAGGCCAGGCAGATCAGATAACACTGGGGAAGAGTGTGACACAGCGACCAGTACTAGTAATCGTGATGACGGAGTTAATACTGACTGTGTTACCAAGGAAATCCCCTGTGTCAGACTAAGAAATATAATGAGAATAGGAACGTGGAATGTGAGAAGTCTGTATGAGTGGAAGCTTAAAATAGTATGTGATGAGACTGAGAGGTTAAATATTCAAATTTTAGGAATTAGTGAACATCGCTTGAAAGGCAAGGGACATTTTACAACTGAAAATGGAAGTCTTTTCATTTATTCTGGTAGAGACGACGGAGGCCAGAGTGGAGTGGCATTTTGTTTAGATAAAACAACTGAAAAAGCTTTAATGGGATATAACACAGTTAGTGATAGAATCCTCACTATTAGACTTAAAGGCCGCACAAAAAATACAACTCTCATACAGATATATGCATCTACTTCAACAGCAGAGGAGGACGAAATTGAAGATTTTTACAAGACACTGCAAGACACATTAAATAAGATTGGTCATAATGATATCGTAATAATAATGGGAGATTTTAATGCAAATGTAGGTAAAGTAAGAGCTGAAAATGAGAGACACGTTTTAGGAAAATTTGGATTGGGAAATAGAAATGATGCAGGTACAAATAACAGTATTACCAAAAATCAGATAGATTATATTTTAATACAAAGAAGATGGAGATCAAGCATAACATCTGCAAAAATCCTACGAAGTGCAGACTGATACTGATTATCTGTTATTAGAAGCAGGTCTGAAATTAAAACTCAAAAAGCTTACCCGATTACCAAGGCCACTTCGTTTTGATCTCACCAAAATACCAGATGCATACACCGTAGGAGTTAGGAATCGTTTTGGGGTCTTGATGTCTGTACAAGCGGAAATGACACCTGATGAACTGGCAGTACAAGCTAGAGATATCTTGATAACTGCAGCCAAAGATTTAATTCCGACCAAGAAAAACGTAAGCCATGGATTACATCAGACACGTTAGAATTAATAAAACAACGAAGGGAACTGAAACAGACGGGAACAAAGGAGGTGAATCTGATAACAGCAGGATGAAGTATAAATCCCTAACTCGAGAAATAAGAAAGAACACAAGAAAGGACAAAAATCAATATAAACAAGATTGCTGTACCAGAATAGAGAAATATCATAAGAATGGAAGAGATTACGAAATGTTCAAAGAAATGAAGTTATTGACAAGAAATGTTCAACCTCAACTGAATGTTATCTGTGACAAGATGGGAAATACCTTAACAGAATCTAGACAAATTCTAGAAAGATGGCAGGAGTACTGCAGTGGAAAGTATGATATGAGTGACAGTGAGGATATGAATGAGATACATGGGCCAATGACAGCAGAGATAGAACTTGAATACTCATTAGATAAAATTGAATGGGCAATAAAGAACCTGAAGAATGGTAAATCACCTGGATTTGATGAAATACCAGCTGAACTAATCAAAGCAGGAGGAGAAGAAAGCATACAAATCTATCACGCATTATGTAAAAAGATATGGAAATATGGTATATGGCCAACAGATTGGAAGAGAACTATCTTCATTCCAATACCAAAAAAGGGCAACCTGAAATTATGCACCAACTATAGAACTGTTGCCCTGATCAGCCATGCAAGTAAAATTCTACTAAAAACCATAATGGGAAGACTTCGTAATAAAATGGAAGGAGAAATTAACGTGGTTCAAGCTGGATTAGAGTGAGTTCCCCTGAGCAAGATGGCGGGACATTTTTTCGTCCCGTAAAATGGAACGTGTTTTTTCCGAAATGTTTATGGATTAAGTGGGGTTTTCGTGGTGGAATGGAGTTCGGACCGTGCAACGGAGTTCGTGCACCCGCGCCCGGACTCCCTTCGGCGTATCATCGGCGCCCGGTGGCGATAGTTAAGCCTAACATGACGTCCAGACGACCGACAAGGACACAGCGTGGTAAGAGGGCGGACGTACGCAGAAGGCGTTTAAAATGTGACAGATTGGTCATTGGACACGTTCGAACACTTTACTGGAACTGTGCATCATTTAGTCAACGCCGACCCATTCTTGAAAAACTACTCTACGGAAACGATATTGTAGTCTTGCTAGAAACACAGCTCGGCGACGGAACAGTCAATATCGCGGGATTTCAGGGCTTCTTCAACAGGCGGCACCTCGGACAGGCCATTCTTGTTCGCGACAACATACTGGTGTCTGAGATCGATATGTCCGCCTGGAACAGTGATGCCCTGCAAGTGCAGGCTTTAAGAATAATGACGCCAGTGCAGCTTGTAATCGTGAATGTTTATGCGCGGAATGGGAAGGTCGACGTGCGACAATGGCAGAGTTTGTTCGATATGGATGAAAGGCATATCATCTTCTGTGGGGACTTCAATGCCAGAGGCAGTCAATGGGGGAATTGCATCACCAATAGACAGGGGGAAGATCTGGAGGACGCCCTGGCATCTGATGTCCTGGTCTGTCTGAATGATGAGAAGGTCACTAGAATAGCCACTCGACCAGGTGACTCTGACAGCGTCATTGACTTGGCTCTGGTGTCACCCACCATCGCACCAAGGTGCCGGTGGGGCAGACTGGGATACCACGACAGTGACCACTACCCTTGTATCATGCTGATCGAGAAAGACAGAGCCAGGAGTCAAGGAAACAAGACAAATGCCTTCCCGTACGACAACACTGGTCAAGACGCCATAAGCAAGATCAGAAGGAGAAAACTAACTTCCTCCCGCAGGAGACATGGAATGGCGAGGTCGAAAAAGCATGGCTGGGAAAGAGGCAGGCTGTCAAAGACTGGCAAAAAGCCAGAAAGGCCAACATGCCACGGGTTGAGTTGGCGGACCTGAAGACTGAGGTACATAGGACGATGACTTTATTCAAATCCTGCGCCAAACAGGCCAAGGCCGAGAAATGGGACGAGTTCTGCAGGAAGGTGTGCTCCGAGCGATCTCTTACGACATTCTGGCGCCTCCATAAGAGCATGAACGGCGACGCACAACGTAGGGGTATTCCAGACTTTCAAGGCACAGACCTCACATGGAAAAAATCGGATGCGGATAAAGGTAAGGCCCTTCTTGCACGCTACATAGAGCAGACTGACCAGAAAGACGAGCCCGCCAGACAGAGAACCACAACGACACTCTCTCAGTTGTGAGAGGGGGTCGGGACAGACGAAGAGTGCAAAATCATAGCTGAGACAATACGTGCAATGCTCAAGAAACCACCTAACGCCCCAGGCCCAGACGGCATGGAAGAAATGGCCAGAGAATTCAACACCAGTATCCAGAGGGGTCAGATCAAAGAGGAATGGCTACACAGCTACTTGCTGCCGCTGCCTAAATCGAACAAAGACCATTCCAAGATAAGCGGCTGCAGAATCATTACGATGCAGAACACTGTTGGCAAGCTACTGGAGAAAATTGTAGCACACAGACCTGCTTGTGACTTGGAACAGCTCGGCTGCTTCCCGCCCACACTTGGAGGGTACAGACGCAACAAAGAGTCATGGCTGAAAGCGACGGTCTTTGCTCAAGATGTTTACGAAGGATTTCAGGTCAGAGAAGAGACATGTGCGGCCGCCATAGACTTAGAGGACGCATACAATAGAGTATCCTTCGAGCACTTGATGCAAACCCTCCTCAGACTGAAAGTGCACCCTTACCTTGTACGATGGATAGCTGCAGTTCTGCTCCAAAGGAAGGTGGTGCTAAGATGCGGGAGTTGGTCTTCTGAGCCGATAACGATATGTCCAGGATTGCCGCAGGGTTCACCACTGTCACCAGTACTATTCAACGCGTATACGGTGCCGATCACTGAACAACAGTTGGACAGGAGGGGTAGGACTCTATCATTTGCTGACGACATTCTCGTGTACCGACAGGGTCGAGATAGACAGGTGGTTACCAATGATATGCAGGGCGAACTAGATCGAATTTCCTCATGGTGCGCTGATGCCGGTGCCCTTGTCAACCATGCAAAGGCATCGGTTACATGGTTCTCCCTAAACAACCATATTGTGAACACAGACCTACCGGCAGTAAGAATGGATGGGAGCCTTTTGAGTAGAACCCAGTCAATGACATATCTTGGCGTGAGGCTTGATCGAAGCCTGTCCTTCAGAGATCATGTCGATTATGTTATAATGAAAGCTCGAAAAGGTTTGTCAGCAATGAGAGTCATGGCGGCTGCCAATATCGAGCAAAGACTGCTAATACTTCTGTTCCAAGGACTGGTGTTTTCATGCATCGAGTATGCCCTATCCATCCTCACTGTCAGCCCTACACAGATTGGAAGACTTGAAAAGATACAAAACAAAGCCATGCGCATCATTTTGGGATGCACGAAAGACACAAGCTGTGTAGCAATGAGATACCTCCTTGACTTCCCGACAATGGAACACAGGATCAAGATCTGGAGAGCTCGTGCATACTTAAAAATAAGTGCAGATGAGCAGCACCCTCTGCATGACGCCATATTCAGAGAAAAGGGTGACAGGCTAAAGAGAGGCAAATCATGGATGGGTCGGGCGGAAGATGTCGTCAGACAGGTCTGCAGTCTTACCAGTATCAACCCTGGCAAGGAATGGGTGTCGGTACCTCCAGCTTTTAAGTGCACTTTCTCCTGCATTATCACACTCGACAGACGGTGCAGAGAGCAGGACCCTGTCGCTGTCAATGCAGAAGTCAACGCGCTCATCTATGAACACTCAGATAGCCCCGAAGTGCTCATCTATACAGATGGATCTGTTGTAAAGCAGCAGAGAAGTTCGTGGGCATTTACAGCCCGTTCAGCGGGCCGAACCGTTCAAGAATCCAGTGGTGCCCATTCTATGACCACGAGCAGCATGACGATGGAGGTAATGGCAGTTACACAGGCTTTTATATGGCTGGAATCACAGCATTATACCAACGTGTGTGTACTAAGTGACTCAATGAGCATGATTCAGAAGATCGAAGCTGGATCTGTACGTAGACAGTGGACTGAGTCGATGCGGAAGTCTGTTGTTCGTAAAGTCACCTTCATCTTCGTCCCGGGACATGCGGAAGTCGAGGGAAATGAACGAGCTGATAAACTGGCTGTCTCTGCACCCCCTGTAGATGGCCAGCCCATGGATCGTGCCGATGTTATTAACGTCCTTAAAGATATGGTGAGAACAGAGGACTTTGACGTCACTGAATCCACATCGCTGTCCAGGATGAAAGACTTGGGAGTAAGAATCGGCACAGCCAGACGCGAGAGGTTCATCGGGAAAACAAGGCGCCTCGTCAACGAACACAGAACTGGCACTATTAGCCACCGGACGCTGATGCATATGCTGGGGGAGGATCTGAGCATCTATGGACATGTCCGGAGTGCAATGAAGATACCCCAACTGAGAACTGATAACTGAAGAGATCACATTCTCAATATGCGTTTAATAATAGAGAAGTGCAGAGCATTTAATATAAACCTATTTTCATGTTTTGTGGATTATTCAAAGGCATTTGACTGTGTACAACATCAGAAACTTTGGGAAATCATGAGGAAAGAGGGCTTTCCGCCACATGTAATACAACTCATAAGAATTCTCTATCTAGACCAACAAGCAGCGGTTAGAATAGATGGCGAGACATTCGATTGGTTTGACATCAAGCAAGGAGTCCATCAGGGATGTGTGCTGTCCCCCTATCTTTTTAACCTGTAAGCCGAAAACATAATGAGAAATGTAAGAGATGATATAAAAATGATATAAATCTGAGCTGATCCACGACTCTGGTGATCGAGTGAAATGGCGAATCATGACCGCCCACGCTTTCCGGCATGGCACATGATTGATTGATTGATTGATATAAACAGGTGCCCTAAATATCGGTGGTCGTGACATACCAGAGATTCGGTATGCTGATGATACAGTATTGCTATTCACAACACAGACTGGTAAAGTAAACCTAATAGTCTCAACCCAATTGAATAGTGAAAATCACAACTTATATTATAATATAGCAAACACAAAGATAATGCATACAGATATAATTAATATGGAGAAAGAAGTATTTGTTAATGAGGAAAAATTGGAGGTGGTGGACAATTTTGAATATCTTGGGTCATTGATTACTAACAACGGTGACACAATGAAAGAAATTAAACGACGACTATCAATTGCTCTTCAAAGAATAAAACAACTGAATAAATTATAGAGTGGGACAGACAGTACTACAAAAATTAGATTTTTAAGAGCATGCATCTTTCCCATTGCAACACACGCCTATGAGACCTGGACACTTACTAAACAAGCTGAAAAGCGCATAAATGCCTTTGAATATAAATGTTATAGACGAGTTCTAAGAATATCTTAGGTAAAGAAAATAACACATGCATCTATACTTCAAGAGCTGAATATTGAAGAAGGTTGGCTATTAAGATAAAACAAAGAAAATTGAAATATGTTGTTAGCTTGAAACGTCACGAAAGATTGAGGAGAACAATAATGGAGGGGTATATGCCTGGGAAGAGAGGAAGAGGAAGGCCAAAGAGAAGATTGGGGCTGGATGTAGCGGATGATCTCTAGATATGTGTATCTCGCTTATGATCGAGAGGTTTCCCGGAAGGTTGTTATGGGAGCGAGGTTCTGCAAAGGACATGCTTCTGAATGAATGAATGATCTCTTGTCAAGTTTACTTTCAGTAGTTTGCCATTGCTTTCTGAACGACCGGCATCCATGCCACTTCATTAAAAGCCAACTCAACGCGGTCTGCTGCCAACTCGCGCGCAGCAGTGTTTCGAATGCATGTATGTGGGATCGCGAACTGCTTCCCTAAGACTTTCGCCACCAAGCCGACATTTGGTAGACAAGTGAGGAATGTTTTGGAAGCTGATTAGATGTGGTTTTATAGAGGAATTATAACAAAACTGTGGACAGATAGAAGGAGTCATGAAGATATCGTGAAGGAAGTTAACTCACAAAGGGAATTGGTTGCTCGCATCAGATGATGACAGTCTGTGTGCATATCATGAGATGGGGAAATCTGGAGTATGTCGTTACAACGAGAAAGTTGGGGGGGGGGGGGGGGAGAGGCAGGGGGAGATCAAGAGAGAGGATGCTGAATAGTTTTACACCATGGCATAGAGGAATATCGGTATCTAACATGATAGAAGGTTGTAGACAGACGTGAATACTAATGCCACACGGCATGGACTATAAGCAGATTGACAGCATACGAGACAGAAGGTTGTGGACAGATATGATCACTAACGTGATCACCAACGCTACAAGTCATGGACTATAAGAAGATTGGCAGCACACGAGACATAAATTTGTGGACAGACATGATTACCAACGCCACACGACATGGACTCTAAAAAGATTAGCAGCATACGAGGCAGAAGAAGATTGTGGACAGACATGATCACTGCTATGTATACGGACGCAACATGGACTATAAAGAGAAGAAAGTGCGTTAGACATTCTCTGGTAGACCCAGGTTTTCATAGACACTTCTACACTCGTCGGGTGATGCCAGTAACACACCGCGGCTGCCGGTTGTATTTATAATGTCAGAATATTGGTGGCCAAGTGACAATACTAAAACAGGCTTTAAAAAGGCAAGAGTGTCCTCTTCATTGCACCAGGGTTTATCCGATATGGCTTGGTCTTTTTGCTCCGGGTGGCGCAATGCACGAACTCCGCAGCTTCAACTACGACCACACAGGAGTCTCTAAGAAAATTGCCCCCGTGAACTAACAACGTTGCCCAGAATCGAACCCACAACATTGGAAGCGCGCGGCAGGCGGTCTAACCACTTCGCCACGAATCATCACCCAGTGCCCTGCCGCCTTGCGTGGGCTATCAATCCTCTGCACAAATTACTATCTCCGACGTTGTGGATCAATTCGTGTGTTGATTCCCTTCCGTACCATGACACTAAACTGTCAATAATCTTTTCACGCTGTCTTCCTCTATCTCTCTTTCCGTAAATCTTTTCGGTTCTCCCAACAAGTTCTCGTTTTTGTCTTCTCATAACGTAGCCAAAAAATGAGGACTACCTCTTTCTGATGTTTGTGATAAGTTGTCTTTGCCACGCAGCTTCCCTTAAAACATCCTAATTGCCTTTTTGGCTGTCCACGAATCAATCAATCAATTAATTATGTGCCATGCCGGAAAGCGTGGGCGGCCATGACTCGCCATTTCACTCGATCACCAGAGTCGTGGATCAGCTCAGTGTTCCTGTCTCGACTATGCCATGTGGCCAAGCTATCCAGGTATTTACTGCTCGATCTTCCCCTTGGTCTGTTCCCTTCGATCTTGCCAGTTGTCACTAAGTTCTCCAATCCATTTCTTCTCATAACATGTCCAAAAAATGTTGACTGTCTACGTCTAATTTCTCAAATCAGTTTACGATTTTCATTTATCTCCTGCAGTACTTGGTCATTGGTTTTTCTGTTTGTCCATGGTACACTTTGCATTTTCCTCAGAAACCACATTTCTGCAGCCATCAGATGTTTTTCAGCTTGACTGCTCATTGTCCAAGTTTCACATTCACACAAAAGAACAGGCTCTATGTAGCACCTCAATACTCTTTTTCTAATTTCAATTGACATCTTTTTATTGGTCAGTATGTTTTTCATCTTGCTAAAGGCTACTTTCGCCATGGCAATTCTTGTTCTAATCTCTTCAAGGGATCTCCCATCAGATGTTATGACTGTTCCGAGATAATTGTACCGATTCACTTGTCGAAGAATATTCCCATTTACTGTATATTACATTGTGGTATTTCGTTCTTCCTAGTGACGACCATAATCTGTGTCTTTTTACAATTTAATTCTAATTCCAGTTTTTCATTGTGTGCAACAACCGCATCTACTAATTGTTGCAGATCCTGCTCATTGTCTGCAATTAATACTGCATATCTAATGTTATTGATGTTTCGTCCTCCAATGCTGATTCCATTTATATCTTCTACATTTCTGAAAATATTTTCCCATCAATTTGTAGATCTGCAAGCATATCTACCATGTTGACATGTCTTACTATATCGAAAGCTTTTGTGTAGTCAATAAAGCAAAGATGTATATCTTTGTTTACTTCTATAGAACGTTCAATAACTGAAAGCAGCATATACACAGCATTTACTGTACTCTTTCCTTCTACAAACCCACATTGTTCTTCTCCTATTTCAGATTGTATTTTCTTCCTCACTCTTTGCATGATAATTTGTAGCAAAAACTTTGTGATGTGACTCATTATACTAATTGTTCTATGTTGATCACATTCCAGGGCTCCTGATTTCTTTGGGATTGCAATAAATTCAGAATTACATAATTCAGAAGGTATATGTCCGGTATCAAATAATAAGTTCAGGAGTCTGGTGGATTGATCTATTCCATTTTCTTCTAAAGTTTTAATCATTTCGGTTGTGATGTTATCTGAACCGGGAGCCTTGCCAGATTTCATATGTTTAAGAACATTTCGAACCTCCATCTTCAAAATTGGCTGCCCTTCATTATTAAATCGAATATCAAACTGTTCATCTCTGTTATCATCATACAGGTTTTTCACATAGTCTGACCATACATGTAGAATCTGATCTTTTTCTATTATGATTTTGCCATCTTTAGTTTTTAGACAGCCTGCTGATGTACTTGTTCTTTTATTAGTAAGTTCATGAATTCTTTTGTGCACTAATTTGGTATTTTGACTGTTGTGTTATTTTTCAATTTCTAAGCAGTTTTTCTAAAGCCATGCTTCTTTTTCCTCCTTCCATAATATTCTGACTTGTCTGTAATGTCTTCATATTTGGCAGAATTAGTTTTGTTGAGTCTTCTTGTTTCCATTAGTTATAATATTTCTTCAGTCATCCATTTCTTACGACCCACCTTCTTTAATTTTGGAATAGTTGTTTCTGCAGCCAAACTCATTGAATTCTTCAACATTTCCACATCCTTGATCATCCGCATCCTGGAATAGGATCTCTAGATCAGACAATATATCAAATCTGTTCTGTACTTCTATGTTGAATTTGTTTTGTATTTCCTTGTCGTTACTCAATGTACACAAATCATATTTAGTGTTTCCTGTTTTATACTTGACTTTAACTTTATCCTCAATGTTCCTGTAAGTTCACGAATACTCCCTGATAATACCAGGGAACAGGAAACAATCAAGAGCATAAGTAAGCAAGCAAATGACAACATCAGGAAAATAGAATTAAAATACAAGTAAGAAATACAACACAACATCTGGGCAACAGTCTTGACATCATCGATTTCTTAAACATGCCACGTTGATGGAAAACATGGCCTCCCCCTAAAGTACAAGGTCCATTCAATAACCGAAACGTACCACTATCGAATGGCAAAGCGTTTGGGTAACATCTTGTCTCGTTTCAACCACTTTAAATCTAGACGGAAACAGATCGGTGCTAGTCGGTGAACATAGATTCAAGTTAGCAGACGGTTCTTCGCGGAAGGAAATTCGCAGCTAAGAGGCAGTGATTGGTGCCGTATTCCTGGGCGTTTAATTTGCTGGTGGACGGGAGGTTGAAATGAAACAGCTACTTTAGGTAAGCTTGAGTGAAATGTCTTTCCACTTTTGAAAACAGGCAGGCTGTCTTATTTGTTCATTTCTTCCGGCGGACAAATTCCCCGGAAAATCTTTAAAATACCCAGACACAACAGTTGTTATGGAACACTCTTGGCTATTGAAATGGCATGAGAAGTAATTCAATGGTATTGATTGACACTCACAGACGTAGAGATTAGAGGGTACGATGAAATATGTTAGGTGCCATGCCGATACGCGCGGGCGGTCATAGTTCGCCTTCTCACACGACCACCAAAGTCTTGGATAAGATATGTGTTTTTGTCCATATTATGCCATGTGGTCAAGCCATTCACATATTACTTACCTCTTTGTCTTCCCTCGGCTTTTTACTCATCAAGTCTGCCAGTTGTCACAAAGTTTTCAAGTTTATTTATCTTAACAAGGTGCCCACAAAATGTTGACTTCGTAGTCTAATTTCTCTATGGAAATTACGTTTTTTTCCCCCCGGGTATATAGAGCCCGCTATCTTGGATGGAATTTGTCTAGAGGAAATAGACTGTACACAAATGCATGCCGTAGTCGCACACGCTGACCTTTAACTGCATACATTTGTGTGACGCTATTCACAAAAGAGGAACTAAAAGAGAAGAGGAATTTACGGTTTTAATTTGTTCTTGAAGGATTGTATCATTTGTTTTCCTGTTCATCCATCGCGTTTTGTTCTTACAGGATTGTATCATTAGTACAGCATAGAACAGCCACTCTCAGCTTCCTTGATGACGAATACCCACAGGATCTCTGGATCCGAGTCTACACAGATGGGTCAGCACAAAATGCTATTAAAGATGGAGGAGCAGGAGTGTACATAGAATACCCAAATAATACTAGGAACACGGCCCGAGTTCCAACAGGAATGTACTGCCATAATTATGATGCTAAAATTGAGGAAGTCAAGATAGCAATAGAGAAATTACAAAATACCAGCTATGGTACACAACCTGTGGAGATATTGACAGATGCAAAATCAGTAATAGAGGCGCTCCTGTCTGGGAAATTGCCAGTTCTAAGAACACTACTTTCTGAACTTAGCCGTCAGCATAAGGTCACCATACAGTGGATACCATCCCTCTGTGGAGTACCCGCAAACGACAGAGCTGATCGATTGGCTAAGGAAGGAGCAGAAGAAGAACAACCTGATGTGCCCATTACATACCACCAAAAGAAAAGAACGATCAAATCAGTCAGAAGGCCACCAAAGCCTACTCAAGACGACTACCACGTTATGGACAGACCAGAACAGGTCATTATTTTGCGCCTCAGAACAGGACACAATAGATTACGCAACCACATGTATACACAATTCAAGATTGGTGACTCAGCCATCTGCACATGTGGTTTGGCGTCGCAGACAGCAGAGCACATACTCCAGGACTGCCCAAACTACAATATGTCCAGGCGAACCTTCTGGCCTAGAGAGACAGCAGTGGAAGATAAACTCTATGGACCGCTGAGTGAACTAAAAAAGACTTAGATTCATACAAGAGACAACATTGCAGTTATAGACATATTTCAGGCGAACAAAAGAAGAAGAAGAAGAAGAAGAAGAAGAAGAAGAAGAAGAAGAAGAAGAAGAAGAAGAAGAAGAAGAAGAAGAAGAAGAAGAAGAAGAAGAAGAAGAAGAAGAAGAAGAAGAAGAAGAAGTAGTATCATTCGTTTTCCTGTTCATCCATAACATTTTGTGTACACAGGATTATATCATACGTTTTCCTGTTCATCCATAACATTTTGTGTGTACAGGATTATATCATTCGTTTTCCTGTTAATCCATCTCATTTAGTTTTTGCATTTCCCCCGAAACCTCAACAATTACACTCCAGATACTTGTCACCGTGTTTGGTTATTTTCCATGTTCCACGTGCTTACCACTAACATTAAAGAGTCTATGTAGTACTTTAACACTCTTTTTCTCACTGTGATTCGCGGCTAGAATGAGGAATGAGGACATTAGAAGACGACTGGGTCTGAAACCAGTCATGCATGTAATTAAAGAACAAAAGCTTAAATGGTCTGGCCACCTCACAAGAATACCCTGGTACCATCTACCACAATGAGCGTAGCCAGACAATCAGCGCTCAATGTTGAATATTTTACGTTTTTCACGGGATTGGCCTTATGCCAAGAACCCCGTGCAGTTTAAACTGGGACTGTTCAGAGATGTCGTCAAACTGTGGATTATTTCATGAAACCTGATTATTATTATTATTATTATTATTATTATTATTATTATTATTATTATTATTATTATTATTATTATTATTATTATTATTTTCAATCTTACCACTTATCGCTAACATTGAAATGTGTGAATATTTTTCAATGGGATTGAATGCGAAATTGTGTATACACTTCAAAGCATCGCTATGAAGTTGTACACATATTTTTGTATAAAAGCTGATCGCAGGAAACTATTTTATACTATTACAAATTCCGAAAAAAGAACAGTGCATGCATTGGGTTTGAGTAAACGGTCATTTCGTCGATGGGTGCAAGAATCTGGAATTAAACCACCACGCAATAACCAAACTATAGGTAGAAAAATTATTGTAGACAGCTTTGACAAAGATGTCATAAGGCGAGCTATTATAAAAATGCTTTAAAAAGTCGCTTAAAGGTCGACAGGGTCGACTTCATTTCACCGAGTTCTATCCCATATGGCTCGGTCTCTTTCCGCAGCGCGGAAAGCATCGCACAAAGCACGAACTCCGCAGCTCTAGCGACGACCCACAGAAGTCTCCGAAAAATTTAACCCGTGAACCGAAGGATGCGGCCCGGAATCGAACCCACAACCTTTGAAGCCCGAGTCAAAAAGCTTGACCACTTCGCCGCGGAGACTCCTAAAATTATAAAAATTTAGGATTTTATATCCATTATAAAAATGCTGGATGCCAAAGAAACAGTGACTGTAAGAAAACGTAGGGTTTGATTGAGAAAGAACAATAACATAGAGCCACCCAAAACAACTTTGTGGAAAATTATAAGGACATTATCTTCACTTTTAGAAAGTACAAGGGAGGTAGAAATATTCTGTGCCAGCAACCGCATTTAGGAGCCATGAGAAGCAGATACCTACGTGAAATAAGGGAAATGCGCAAAGAAAATTATGGCATAGTGTATTTGGATGAAAAGTGGATCAATGCGCACCACACAAGTGATAAGGAATGGCAATCAATGGGTGGACAGATAAAGCGATATGTGCCCAGTAGTATAGGACAGCTTTTGGTCATGGCTCATGCTGGTAATACGCATAATGGCTTACAACAGAATGCTGGGCTCGTGTTCGTATCAAAGCATACAGACAATAGGGATTATCATAATAAGATGAATGGTAATGTATTTAGAGATTGGCTCGAGAATACTGTGCTTCCATCCCTAGATAGACCGTCGTGTCCAATTATGGATATTGCATGATATCAATGTTGTTGCCCAAGAAGACAAAATACCTATAGCATCGAGCACAAAGGGAGCAATAAAGATATGGCTCCGAATGGAAAACATACCATTTACAGAAACGTATTTCTAGCTAGAATTGTCCCTTGCAAAACAGACGCCAAAAAAGCAAGAAATATCAAATCGACAAGTTGATAGAAGAGCATCGTCATGGTTGCTTGAGACTTCCGCCGTACCACTCTCATTTTAACCCTATAGAACTTGTGTGGGCTAAAATTAAAGGACAGGTGACAGCTGACAATACTATATTCAAATTGTCTGACGTCAAGATACTAATCCAGTCCGTGCTATTAAATATTCAAAACAATGTTTTCCCGTGATGAATTTGAATAACGAAGACACAAACAATAGATTGCACGATTTATTGCCTGGCATATTTCGCTGCATCTCGTCAGGTACATACTGCAGAAATCACACAACGTACGCGAATTAATTAGATAAATCCTTCAAACTGAAATATACACATGTTCGCACAGTAATGTCGATTGTCTACCACGGTAATTTTAAACTGACTAACATGTCTTTCTGCTTGTACGAAGGTTGATTATTATAGCTTCAGCAAACTTTAACAATCGACTACTTTGTGTGTTGAACAACACACGGAAGGCACTGTCTCTTTCAACCATGTGACCGATCTCGAGCACATGTCTCCCGACCGATGAAGCCGGACTGTTCCGGTGTGTCGGCCTGCCTAGGCTACCATCTTCTGTGTGTAGTATCTTTTCCACCCAATTCGGAATGTGTTCCGAAACCCTGCAATGTAACTGTTGCTCAGTTCTGCCTATGTAGATGGCCTCGCATCTGAATGTAAATTGGTAAATATAATTTGATTTGGCGTACAAAGCTACAGGTTGTTTTACTGCTGGGACGTGGATCGGTGTGTTTCTGTACCTGAGTTGACTAGAGTTGCAGCACAGAATGTTCGCTCGACTGCTGTGGTGAGCCGGTCCCGCAAACGTTGCATTACGTCATCTCCTCGGAAGGTTAGCTGGATGAATACCTTGAGTTTAGGGACTGTAGTTACTTCTGATTTCGGTTTTGGCTGTTGGCAGTGGCGCTTTATAAATCGTGTGGAGTACCCATTCAGGTTTAAGGCATTCTTCAGAGTTTCAAATTCCTCTGTCAGTGTGTCCTGGGTGCATATCTTCCTAGCCCCGTTTGTACTGGACAGGTGCGAAGCTCTGAAAATTTAAGTATTGGCCAGTCCATGTTTCTTTGCGATCTTTGAATTGTGCCGTCTGCTCGAAGTCTCATTAGGATATCTAGAAACGGCAACGCTTCGTTGTGTTCGTGTTCCATAGATAAAGAGATATTTGTATGTGTCTCGTCCATTGTGGCCTGGAGCGACGTTGCTTGTAGCTCGTATGTGGTGATAATGAGTATATCGTCCACGTAACGACGGTAAAAGGCCAAGTTATTGATTTCTGAGTATCTCTTTTCTTCTAAGTGTGCCATGAAGATGTCCGCTAGAATAGGTCCGAGTGGGCTCCCTATGGCTACTCCGTCAATTTGGCGATATGACTTGTTGAGAAAGTTGAATTGTATGTTGGCAGTAGATAATTTTAATAGCCTCTCTAGAATAGCTGATGGTATGCCTAGTTTTAGTTGTTTGTATCTACGCGAACATGTGTATATTTCAGTTTGAAGGATTTATCTAATTAATTCCCGTAAGTTGTGTGATTTCTGCAGTATGTACCTGACGAGATGCAGCGAAATATGCCAGGCAATAAATCGTGCAATCTATTGTGTGTGTCTTCGCTATTAAATATTGATAAAAGTTACTGGAAAAATGTGAGGACCATGTGTTGAAAGAGGAAGAGTATTATTGGAGAAAGGATGGATTGAATTTTATGCAACCCAGAGCAGTCATCAACCTACTGGAATCGTCCGACACAGATTAAGGTCTGAGCAGATCGCAGACCTTAATCCACGTGCACAGCAACTGGGATATTCAGAAGAATTGCAGGCCCTAAACATTACAGAAAGAGACACGTTGCTGCGTAAGAACAGAAACAGGCAACTCTGACTGGTTCTCAGTCGAAACATGAGTGAAACAGGGTTGTGTCTTATCACCGATGCTTTTTGGAATAGCTATCGATTGGGTCACGCGTAAATGCACAAACAACACAAATATGGGTATCCATTGGGTTGACAAAATTCTAGAAGACCTGGACTTTGCCGACGACATAGTGCTTTTGAGTTCAACACACCCGGATGCCCAAGAGAAAATAAACCACCTCCAAAATGTTTCAGGGCAAATTGGTCTCCAAATTAACACCACAAAAACAAAGACTATTGATCTTACCAACAGTTCAAATGACACCAAATTGAACAGCTACGTTCTTGAAAAAGTCAACAGCTTCACATATCTAGGAAGCAAAATGTCATCTACAGGGGACTCAACACCAGAAATATCATCTAGAATCGCACTGGCATCTAGTGCCTTCAATAAACCGTCAAACATCTAGAAGTCAAAGACACTCAGCAAACACACAAAACTTAAAATCTTCAACTCTTGTGTGATTCCAGTGTTAACGTATGGATGTGAAAGTTGGAAATCAACGGTAGCTTTAGATAAAAAATTAGACAATTTTGAGAACAAATGTCTTAGAAGACTTCTAAACATCCACTGGACAGACTTCAGAACCAATTCGCAAATAAGACAAGAGACTAAGCAAGATACAGTATCAAATTTCATAAGAAGACGCCGTTGGAACTACATCGGTCATGTACTCAGAATGGACAAGACAAGACTCCCCTACCAAGCCCTCATATGGTCACCGGTAGGGAAAAGAAAACGGGGAAGACCAAGAGAGACCCTGCGTAGAACCATCATTAGAGAAGGCTCATTCAACGGCCAAGTAAATATCCAAGATCTACAACAGGTAGCAGCGAACCGCCAGGCATGGAGAGACAGGACTTCTGCCCTATGCGCCGCCTTAGGCTCAAGAGGAAAGACTAACTAAACATTACAGCATCAGCACAATGTCAATGGCAACAGTTTGTATTCCACAGTGATGAATTTTCAATTCCGCAAGCCCTCAGCCGTTACAAACAACTGGTATTGAAAAAAAAACAAAAAAAAAAAAACACACACACACACTAAACGCACTGAATACCAACAGAAGAGTAATATTCCGGTGGAAACTGACATATTGTGGCATAACAAGAAACGTGAGAGCAAACACGTTGTCAAATTAGGGGACAACACACGTGTATACGAATCAGTCTATAAACTTCAATGAAAAGAGGACCAACATCTTGGTCGTTAAGAAGAAAGCCCACTACAGAGACACTGACAACTATTTTCATAGTGCAAAACAGGTAATCATGTTCCGTCCCTGAACAGTAAACAGCAGAGTAGACAATCTTTCACGAAGACTGAAAGCGGGTCTGTCACCCATGTGTACGTGTGAACAAACTACACAGACAGCTGAACAGATCCTTAAAAATGGACACATGATGACTAAATTGCGGTATCATTTCTGGTCACTCCATACGCACATTAACTGACAGCTATTTGGAAGCTTTCACGAACTCAATATAAAAAGCTAAATGCATCCTAGTAACATGAATACTTGTGTACCAGCATCTGAAGAAACAAGAAGGAAATGAAAAATAAGGTAAGAAATATATTCCTTCTACTTTCCTGTCAATTTACACATTATTTACCCCATGCCTCTGTAAATTCTCTGTCTTTACTAATATTACACATTGCACCCCTCTCGGGAGTCTCCGTGGTGAAGTGGTCAAGCCGTCTGACTCGGGCTCCAAAGGTTGTATGTTCGATTCCTTCATTTCACGAGTGTATTTTTTTCGGAGACTCCCGAGGGTCGTCACTGGAGCTACGGAGTTCGTGCTTTGTGCGACGCTTTCCGCCCTGTGGAAAGAGACTGGGCCATATGGGATGAAAAACCTATTCAATGCTGTCGACCCTGTCAACTTTTAAGCTACTTTTTTTTTAATTGCACCCACTCCCATACGAAATGGCTACGCCTTGTACTTGTGACCTTACCAGAAATAACGTGGTTTACTGTAAGACTAGTTTGTTAGCGTGAATTCACTACATTTCCCCCAAAGCATCAAAGAAATGTCGCCGCTTTCGATGATTTAAGTTGCTCTTGGACCTATAAAAGACATATTCCTTGGGTGGGGGTAAATATAAGACGGCAGGAAAAATTTCATAACTATGCAACAGTCAGTTTTCAAAATAATTGGTCGTGAATGACGGCATTCATTTCTGGACATACTATAGGAATCAAACTGACGCCTTCTGACAACTGGAGCGCTTCGCCAAAAGCACAATGTTCAAAGGCGGAAACAGTATTAAAATGGTACACACGGGAAGGTTAACCCGGTCAACAAATACCCCCAGAAGCGGGATGTGTCGGCCTGAAGCGCAATGAAACAGGCACAACACAATTACATCTGGGCGAAAAAACACACACACATACACACACACTCCGGATGAACGCAAAAGAAGAAGAAGTATTAAAATGGTACAAAGAAGAGTTTCTGATTTGTGTACAAATATGTTTTTAAGAACTTCTTAATTGGGCAAACACAGTTCACATAACTGCACTCGGGAAATCCTGGTGTCAGAGCACACCAACTCACGTGATTCACGACAAACTAACTTCTAATTTCACCGTTTATTACCTTTATGTCAACAGCCACCACGCTAATGAACCAAGAGTTTAACCGTTATATTGCCTTATTATGCATGCGGTTTTCTTATATACGGTAAGTTTCTTATGGAAAGCATAGTTAGCAATAACAGCACCATTTTATATAAACTGTGGTTTTATTCTTTGCATGGATTTGTTAGGCTTTTGGTTGTGCTTTGATAGTCTTCGGGATCCAGATAAATGAAACGTTGAGCAAGCCTATTGGGATTTCTCATTTTTCCTTTGTATATCCAACCTAGCCGGCTTCGTGGCTTAGAGGTTATGACTTTTCTCCGTAATCTCGTATACTCTCGTGGGTTAACGTGATGACGGTAAGAATCAGCGGTGGTTCGAATCGCATCGATAACTTACGGGGTATGTGAGCCGGCCGCTCAGAAAGCAACGGCAAACTACTGAGCGTAATCTTGCCAAGAAATCAATATACAGCTGAAAGATGCTTGTGTTGACAGCAATGTCCTGTAAAGGATATGCAAAAAAAAAAAAAAATCCAACCTTGGGATAGATTATTCCAGGACGGATCTAAATTCTAGCAGTACTACAAGCTCACTGAAGAATTATGTGACATTTATATTTGCGACGAATGGATTCACTTAAGGATTATGTGACATTTGTGTTTGCCGAGGCTGGATTACTGATGATTCACTCAAGGTTCATGACGCCTCTAGTGCTGTCACAGTTTCAGTCAAGAATAACCAGATTCCTGGCACTGCGACAGACCAATCTACAGATCAACAAACTTTTAGCAGTGGCTTAATTCACGGATTGGTGATTTTAAGTTACAGAAACTCCATCCACTGAATGGGACTTCTGGCGCCGAGACGAATTTTGGAGCTGCAGCTGCTTCTGTTAAGGATAAGAAGACTTCTAACCTCACAACAGCCGCATTGTCGAATCATCACACTTCTAGCATTGCAACAGCCTCATCTGTAGATGCTCAGATTTCTAGCGATGCACTAGCCTTATCATTGGACCATGTGGCTTGTTGAACAGAAACTGGAGAGGGATTCCCCACTCCTAGAAAGACCTCCTGATATAAGAAAACCCGAAATGGCCCAATAAGACTCCCTAGAGGTGAAGACAGATTAGGTAGTTAGGTGTTCTCACAGAAGGCCAAATGAAGAACAAGAAAGTTACCGAACTTCAGATAGGACTCTCACTCTGGGCACGCTAAACGTTTTGGTGATTGTCTTGTCACAAATAGTCCCTTAAGTAGTAGACTAGGGTTTCCAGACCCCATTTTTCAGCCTAGCTGTTCAGGCTGAAAGGGTTTATGAAGGAAATATGGGTAAAATTGTCGACTCGGCTCGAGAATCTGGAGGCTGATAGGATTTATGAAGGAAATATTTTTGGGCGGGGGAAATTTTTGCTGGGAACGTGTTTTTTTCGGCGTGGGAACGAAATTTTTGGCGCTGCCTGGTGGGTGTAAAAGTAATTAAGGTAAATGTTTAGTTGGTTCTGGAAAGCGAAGGGGAAAGTTATTTTGGTTACGTATATTAGTATGGGTAGTGATAAACAAGGGTGTGATGGGTCGTGGTTTCGGATATATGGTGGTGGCGTATATGAATGTGTATGTGTAGTGATGTATACACAAGGGTGTGATGGGTATATGGTGGTTACATATATGAATGTGTCTGTTCGTGGTGTAGTGATGTATAAACAAGGGTGTGATGAGTCGTGGTTTCTACTCATGGGTATATGGTGGTTACGTATATGAATGTGTATGTGTAGTGATGTATACACAAGGGTGTGATGGGTATATGGTGGTTACGTATATGAATGTGTTAGTATGCGTGGTGTAGTGATGTATAAACAAGGGTGTGATGGGTCGTGGTTTCTACTCATGGGTATATGGTGGTTACGTATATGAATGTGTTAGTATGCGTGGTGTAGTGATGTATACACAAGGGTGTGATGGGTATATGGTGGTTACGTATATGAATGTGTATGCGTGGTGTAGTGATGTATACACAAGGGTGTGATGGGTATATGGTGGTTACGTATATTAGTATGGGTAGTGATAAACAAGGGTGTGATGGTTCGTGGTTTCTACTCATGGGTATATGGTGGTTACGTATATGAATGTGTATGTGTAGTGATGTATAAACAAGGGTGTGATGGGTCGTGGTTTCTACTCATGGGTATATGGTGGTGGCGTAGACATAATGTGTATGTGTGGTGATGTATAAACAAGGGTGTGATGGGTCGTGGTTATACTCGACGAAGTAAGAGGTGGTTACTATCATCTGAACAGTGTGATAGTAGTGAAGGTAAAGGGTGGTATATTCACTATCATCATTACAAAGGAAAGCGTATAAAGTTATAATGGGTATGATGGTAAGGTGTATTAGTGATCAAGTAGGAGTGATATAGGGGTGGTCATAAATATAATAAGAGGTGTTCGCAATTAGACACTGGTCAACCAGTGGTCAAGCAATGGTCAAGTAAGGGTCAAGTAGTCAAGTAAGGAAACTTTAGGGAAAAGTGATTGTAATGATATGGTGGTGATTAAAGAGTGGTAAATTAGTGGTCAAGCAGTGGTCAAGTAAGGGTCAAGTGGTCAAGTAAGGAAAATTTTAGGGGAAATTGGTCGTAGTGACATGGTAATGTTTAAATTAGTGGTAAATTAGTGGTCAAGTAGTGGTCAAGCAGTGGTAAAGCAGTGGTCAAGTGAGGAAAATTTCAGGGAAATTTTAGGGAAAAGTGATTGTAATGATATGGTGGTGATTAAAGAGTGGTAAATTAGTGGTCAATCAGTGGTCAAGCAGTGGTCAAGTGGTCAACTAAGGAAATTTTAGGGGAAATTGGTCGTAGTGACATGGTAATGCTTAAATTAGTGGTAAATTAGTGATCAAGTAGTGGTCAAGTAGTGGTCAAGCAGTGGTCAAGCGGTGGTTAAGTGAGGAAAATTTTAGGGAAATTTTAGGGAAAAGTGATTGTAATGAGATGGTGATGATTAAAGGGTGGTAAATTAGTGGTCAAGTAGTGGTCAAGTAGTGGTCAAGTAGTGGTCAAGTGGTCGAGTGACCACTTAAATTGTAGAGGACGATGTGCCTAAGATTATGGTAGTGATTAAAGTGATCGATGACGTGGTCAAGCAGTGGTCAAGCAGTGGTCAAGTAGTCAAGTAAGGAAATTGTAGGGGAAAGTACGTATAGTGCAATGGTGGTGGGTAAATTGAGGAAGAATCAATAGTAGTGATAATACTACTACGAATATTAGCGACAAGCACAAAGACAACCAAGTACATACTTGATACACAGAAATACAAAGACAACGAAACACACACACGTACACACATACAGATACAAAGGCAACCATACCATTACTACTCTCACAACAACAGCTATACACAAGTACACACCCATAATCAAAGACACAAATACACACACACACACACACATACAAACACAAAGGCAACCATACACAGACAATTCATACCATTACTACTGTCATCACAAGTACACACACGTGTACACACATACAAGCACAAAGTCAACCGCACACACCCATAAACATCCACTCAAGTACAGACACAGGAAAACAAAGAAGCAAACAAGGACAGACACACTCACCCATAATCAATTACACAAATACACACCTACAAACACAAAGACAACCACACACAGACACATTTGTACATACAGACATACACATAAAGACAGACAAGCACAAAGACAAACCATACCATTACTACTGTCACAACAACTATACACAAGTACACACAGACACACTCACCCATACACAAGAACACTCAAAGACAAATACAAAGACAGCCAAGTACACACACACATACACACCCATCGCCTAGGATTAATACTGTCATCACAACTATACTCAAGTACAGACACACCCATCGCCTAGCATTACTACTGTCATCACAACTATATACAACCACGTACAGACACGTGTACAACAACAAAGACAGACACAAAACACATACAGACACCCATACACACTTGATACACTTGTACATACAGACACATAAGTACACAAAAAACAAAGAGGGCCACACAAACCATTACTACTGGTACCACAACCACTACAGATACACTCACCTATAAACAAATACATAAACAAAACGTGTCCCTACAAGAATATCACATACCCCCTTTTGGTAAAGAACGCGGATGTCCGAGAAAGCCCCTACGTCATCACCGCCATGTGCAAAAGTCATTAAGTATGAGTCATCGGTTTGTGGGAAGCAGGCGTGAGAATTACTTGTCTAACTGCCACGTCAGCTAGGTCGTGTGCAGACCCAGTGTATAAAATAGAAGGCACAGTACCAGTTCACGGGCTGACTTGGGTATCTACAGAGGTGCTTCAGGCTGGTGTGAGCAGTGTTCGTGTAGTAAGCAGATATTGTTCACGTGCTGACTTGGCTAGCTACAGCGGTGAAACTTGGTGTGAGCGTTATTCGTGTCGTCGGCATCTGATAAAACAGTGAAACATTGTATACACCAGAACATTTTTTTGGGATTGTAAGAAAGCGAGAAAAAAAAAACAGTTTATCAATATGACCACCAGATCTACTTTCACGTGTTCAGTGTGCGACAAAGCCTATTGTTATAAGTATAACCTTAATCGTCACATTCGGACCATTCACGGTACGAAACCACACTTATGTCATATCTGTGGACAACTTTTCAACAGAAAAGGCAATCTACAAAGACACATACGAACACACCATCAACCAAGTATGAATACATCAAACACTACAACACCAGAGACGACAGCACCACGTGTATATTTACACCATCATCGAAGTCTAAGTCAAGTACCAGACTACCACCACTGTGACTTCAATGATAACCTTATCCGCTACAATGGGAACATTCACAATGATTATCCCTGTCAGGTACGTGACAATCTATACAATTCGAACCTACAACGGTGCTTACATCACCAGATACCACGAGAAAGAACGACACCCTTAGACACCCTGGCAACATGTCCACTCATAGTAGCAGAGGATATCCAACCAAATGATAGAGACAGCTTGGCAGCCCTTAAGGCGTACTGCAAGGACCTGTCGATTATGCTACCCAATCAAGTGATAGTATTAGAAAAAAGTGTCGACCACCGCTACCGGGTGGTTTTGGTATGAGACCTTCATAAAAAGAAGTATTCAGATATCTCATGTGTGATGACTTCGACAACAACAGTGTTGTTTTTAGTCAATCAAACTATATGGTCAACATTTTAGTTGTGTTGGGTAATATTTTTTCCTATCATTTTATAAGTTTGTTCGAGTTATATCTGTATTTGGCCAACGTTTTTCGATTTGTCTGACGCATTTTTCTATTTTTTATAAGAATTGATGATAATTTTATAAGTTTTGGTTGAGATATTTCAGTATTTGGTTGACCTTTTCCCTTTTGGTTGACAAATTTTCCTAGTTTTTATAAGTTTAGTTGAAATATGTATAAATTTGCTTGAAAGTCTCTTCCCATTTGGTAATCATATTGTCATACTTTTCATAAATTTGGGCGAGACATTTCATATTTTGGTCAGTATCTTCCCTTATTTGGTTAGTTTCCTATTTTTCATACATTTGACTGTTCTGTATTTGCCATAACTTTTCCCCCGAGTTTGTTCATGTCTGTAATGTAAGCTCTGTTCCATCAAGAAAAAAGACAACGTCATGAAAACAACCCACTAAAGAAAATCAACAAAACAAAAATCTTGATTTCAATATTTTTATCACCAAAATATGTGTGTTCACAACATATTCATCAAAACAGTTTAGTGATATAGCATAAGAAAAAAATCAATGACATACATGATTAGTGAAAAACCAAAAAGTTCTGGATTAGTGATCTTCATTCTTCTGGGCTCTGATATAGCTTGATTGACTAAAAACAACACTGTTGTTGTCGAAGTCATCACACATGAGATATCTGAATACTTCTTTTTATGAAGGTCTCATACCAAAACCACCCGGTAGCGGTGGTCGACACTTTTTTCTAATACTATCACTTGATTGGGTAGCATAATCGACAGGTCCTTGCAGTACGCCTTAAGGGCTGCCAAGCTGTCTCTATCATTTGGTTGGATATCCTCTGCTACTATGAGTGGACATGTTGCCAGGGTGTCTAAGGGTGTCGTTCTTTCTCGTGGTATCTGGTGATGTAAGTACCGTTGTAGGTTCGAATTGTATAGAATGTCACTTACCTGACAGGGATAATCATTGTGAATGTTCCCATTGTAGCGGATAAGGGTATCATTGAAGTCACAGTGGTGGTAGTCTGGTACTTGACTTAGACTTCGTTGATGGTGTAAATATACACGTGGTGCTGTCGTCTCTGGTGTTGTAGTGTTTGATGTATTCATACGTGGTTGATGGTGTGTTCGTATGTGTCTTTGTAGATTGCCTTTTCTGTTGAAAAGTTGTCCACATATATGACATAAGTGTGGTTCCGTACCGTGAATGGTCCGAATGTGACGATTAAGGTTATACTTATAACAATAGGCTTTGTCGCACACTGAACACGTGAAAGTAGATCTGGTGGTCATATTGATAAACTGTTTTTTTTTTCTCGCTTTCTTACAATCCCAAAAAATGTTCTGGTGTATACAATGTTTCACTGTTTTATCAGATGCCGACGACACGAATAAGGCTCACACCAAGTTTCACTGCTGTAGCTAGCCAAGTCACTACGTGAAAAATAACTGGTTACTACACGAATAACGCTCACACCAAGTTTCACCGCTGTAGCTAGCCAAGTCAGCACGTGAACAATATCTGCTTACTACACGAACACTGCTCACATCAGCCTGAAGCACCTCTGTAGATACCCAAGTCAGCCCGTGAACTGGTACTGTGCCTTCTATTTTATACACTGGGTCTGCACACGACCTAGCTGACGTGGCAGTTAGACAAGCTATTCTCACGCCTGCTTCCCACAAACCGATGACTCATACTTAATGACTTTTGCACATGGCGGTGATGACGTAGGGGCTTTCTCGGACATCCGCGTTCTTTACCAAAAGGGGGTATGTGATATTCTTGTAGGGACACGTTTTGTTTATGTATTTGTTTATAGGTGAGTGTATCTGTAGTGGTTGTGGTACCAGTAGTAATGGTTTGTGTGGCCCTCTTTGTTTTTTGTGTACTTATGTGTCTGTATGTACAAGTGTATCAAGTGTGTATGGGTGTCTGAATGTGTTTTGTGTCTGTCTTTGTTGTTGTACACGTGTCTGTATGTACAAGTGTATCAAGTGTGTATGGGTGTCTGTATGTGTTTTGTGTCTGTCTTTGTTGTTGTACACGTGTCTGTACGTGGTTGTATATAGTTGTGATGACAGTAGTAATGCTAGGCGATGGGTGTGTCTGTACTTGAGTATAGTTGTGATGACAGTAGTAATCCTAGGCGATGGGTGTGTATGTGTGTGTGTACTTGGCTGTCTTTGTATTTGTCTTTGAGTGTTCTTGTGTATGGGTGAGTGTGTCTGTGTGTACTTGTGTATAGTTGTTGTGACAGTAGTAATGGTATGGTTTGTCTTTGTGCTTGTCTGTCTTTATGTGTATGTCTGTATGTACAAATGTGTCTGTGTGTGGTTGTCTTTGTGTTTGTAGGTGTGTATTTGTGTAATTGATTATGGGTGAGTGTGTCTGTCCTTGTTTGCTTCTTTGTTTTCCTGTGTCTGTACTTGAGTGGATGTTTATGGGTGTGTGCGGTTGACTTTGTGCTTGTATGTGTGTACACGTGTGTGTACTTGTGATGACAGTAGTAATGGTATGGGTTGTCTGTGTATGGTTGCCTTTGTGTTTGTATGTGTGTGTGTGTGTGTATTTGTGTCTTTGATTATGGGTGTGTACTTGTGTATAGCTGTTGTTGTGAGAGTAGTAATGGTATGGTTGCCTTTGTATCTGTATGTGTGTACGTGTGTGTGTTTCGTTGTCTTTGTATTTGTGTGTATCAAGTATGTACTTGGTTGTCTTTGTGCTTGTCGCTAATATTCGTAGTAGTATTATCACTACTATTGATTCTTCCTCAATTTACCCACCACCATTGCACTATACGTACTTTCCCCTGCAATTTCCTTACTTGACTACTTGACCACTGCTTGACCACTGCTTGACCACGTCATCGATCACTTTAATCACTACCATAATCTTAGGCACATCGTCCTCTACAATTTAAGTGGTCACTCGACCACTTGACCACTACTTGACCACTACTTGACCACTAATTTACCACCCTTTAATCATCACCATCTCATTACAATCACTTTTCCCTAAAATTTCCCTAAAATTTTCCTCACTTAACCACCGCTTGACCACTGCTTGACCACTACTTGACCACTACTTGATCACTAATTTACCACTAATTTAAGCATTACCATGTCACTACGACCAATTTCCCCTAAAATTTCCTTACTTGACCACTTGACCACTGCTTGACCACTGATTGACCACTAATTTACCACTCTTTAATCACCACCATATCATTACAATCACTTTTCCCTAAAATTTCCCTGAAATTTTCCTCACTTGACCACTGCTTGACCACTGCTTGACCACTACTTGACCACTAATTTACCACTAATTTAAACATTACCATGTCACTACGACCAATTTCCCCTAAAATTTTCCTTGACCACTTGACCCTTACTTGACCACTGCTTGACCACTAATTTACCACTCTTTAATCACCACCATATCATTACAATCACTTTTCCCTAAAGTTTCCTTACTTGACTACTTGACCCTTACTTGACCATTGCTTGACCACTGGTTGACCAGTGTGTAATTGTGAACACCTCTTATTATATTTATGACCACCCCTATATCACTCCTACTTGATCACTAATACACCTTACCACCATACCCATTATAACTTTATACGCTTTCCTTTGTAATGATGATAGTGAATATACCACCCTTTACCTTCACAACTATCACACTGTTCAGATGATAGTAACCACCTCTTACTTCGTCGAGTATAACCACGACCCATCACACCCTTGTTTATATATCACCACACATACACATTATGTCTACGCCACCACCATATACCCATGAGTAGAAACCACGACCCATCACACCCTTGTTTATACATCACTACACATACACATTCATATACGTAACCACCATATACCCATGAGTAGAAACCACGATCCATCACACCCTTGTTTATCACTACCCATACTAATATACGTAACCACCATATACCCATCACACCCTTGTGTATACATCACTACACCACGCATACACATTCATATACGTAACCACCATATACCCATCACACCCTTGTGTATACATCACTACACCACGCATACTAACACATTCATATACGTAACCACCATATACCCATGAGTAGAAACCACGACCCATCACACCCTTGTTTATACATCACTACATCACGCATACTAACACATTCATATACGTAACCACCATATACCCATCACACCCTTGTGTATACATCACTACACATACACATTCATATACGTAACCACCATATACCCATGAGTAGAAACCACGACTCATCACACCCTTGTTTATACATCACTACACCACGAACAGACACATTCATATACGTAACCACCATATACCCATCACACCCTTGTGTATACATCACTACACATACACATTCATATACGCCACCACCATATATCCGAAACCACGACCCATCACACCCTTGTTTATCACTACCCATACTAATATACGTAACCAAAATAACTTTCCCCTTCGCTTTCCAGAACCAACTAAACATTTACCTTAATTACTTTTACACCCACCAGGCAGCGCCAAAAATTTCGTTCCCACGCCGAAAAAAACACGTTCCCAGCAAAAATTTCCCCCGCCCAAAAATATTTCCTTCATAAATCCTATCAGCCTCCAGATTCTCGAGCAGAGTCGACAATTTTACCCATATTTCCTTCATAAACCCTTTCAGCCTGAACAGCTAGGCTGAAAAATGGGGTCTGGAAACCCTAGTCTACTACTCCCTTATAGATGATGTACCTTGATAAAAATCATTGAGAATACACATGAAAAGAATCAGACACCACATAACAAGTAAATAAACAGCTCTTAAATGCAACAGATAACATTATATTGGGATAACCTGGGTGAAAGGGAGAGCATGTTTGCTCATATGACATAGCATGATATTTCAAAACCACAATTTAAAAAATACAATGATATCTTATTAAAAACATATTATTTATATCAGGTGTGTTAATTATTGTTCAGGTGCTTGCACAGCGAAAAAATCAACAAACATCTTGTAAAACACAAAACTATGATGGTTAATATGTAAAGTCCTGTGATAAATGTCTAATTTTCTCAGCATCCGAAGAAAAGTCCATGTTTTCTAATAACACCGGGAACAGTCCATGTTCTTAACTAACACTGGAAAAAGTTCATGTTCCTAAATAACACTGCAAAAAGTCCATGTTCCTCAAGCACACAGGGAATTGTCCATGTTTCAATTAAGAGTTCCAAAACACATTAATACTTTGGTCGTGACAAGGTGGGTTGTGAAATCATGTAAAAGGGAAGGTATTGATACAAGACTTATCTGGTTTCACCAGGCAGGGATTGGTCAGCCATCGGATGGGCCAATAATGATTAAGGGAGGTCTACTCTTCCTGCAGTTGGAAAGGCGATCTCGTCCTCTAGCATTGAGGAATTCGACCTTTCGGGTGACATTCTTCATCCCTTATGAACATATACCAGCTTCATCCAATTAAGACCTTTTCAGCCCAATGAAGAAACCACCGTTTCCTGTAGACAATATGTGCCAAAAACATACCCATTGAAACAAGTGAAAAAAGAAAAGACAACAAACATGAAACAACAACAACAACAACAAAGAGAGAGAGAGAGAGAGAGAGAGAGAGAGAGAGAGAGAGAGAGAGAGAGATAGAGAGAGGGGGGGAAGGTGAAGTTATTATGAGACAAGGGTGGGTCACTTAGACCTGGCCATATCGGACCCTATCACCTCAACATCTGATGCAGTCCCTCACTCAATATATTGACATGATAGGTCTTCTCTCACTCTTGCCTTATGGAGGAGAATCATTCTTGTTCTTTCAAGGCTCTAGCGCCGAGAATATCTGGTGGAAATCAGCAAGGGTGATGCCATTTCTCCGTCTTGGCAGTGCCCCTCCTTCCCGTATAAAGGTATAGGTAACCCCATATTTATGTATACATTTATAAATAACTTCACTATTAATTCCCCATACGTGAATACACATATAAAGAAACATAGTCTCCTCTGAATATAAAGACAAAGAAGTTATAAGAGATCTCCCAGGAAAGTGTCATCTATATAAACTACAGGTGATATTATATAACAGCCTCATGATAGTTCCTGTGGAAACATAACCACACACGGAAAATTTGAATGACAAGAGGAAGTGAAGTTCATCTCTCATATATCGTCTGAACAGAACAAAAATAAAGTTCATTCAATATCTCCGCAAGTGGAAAAAATAATCACATATTCTCTTCCTAGGATTACTCTATACTTCTTAAAGAAACTCTTCTATACATTAAGATGCACTAGTTCTAAACTTATTCATATCATTTTCTACTTACCAAAAGCCATTATGAATATGAATAAAAACACAACACCACAACAACAACAGCCGAACGGATCCCATTTCCTGTTCCGTCAATTCATCTCTTTTGACTGCCCGCCAATATTGTTCTATTTTGGAAACATCCCCGGGACTATCTTTTAAACATAAATTATGTTAATAGGTAGTACCTTTGCCTCTCCCAATGGCAAACCTGTTTTCGTGCAAACATGACGTCACTCCTGTAGTAAGGAGTTGTTGACATGTCTGAAATTGGGGGTAGAGGGGGTAATTTTATCTGCCCGTCCAATCTTTGGTGTAGGAGTTAAATTCTCCGTGGCAGCGTAGGCGGTGTCTCTTTGAAGTCGCTGTTTCCAATTACAGCGTTGAAATTTTCCCATAGTTGAAACTTTCCACAGGGGAAATGGGAGAGATGGTTTAATGTTAAAATTAAAATTCAGGGAGTGGGCCGTCTTCAACACTGTGACCTTTTCAGCTGATTATAATCATAGTTGTTCACTTCAGTCACCTCATAACATAGAGACAGCCTTTGTCCCTGTATTTGTTTTTTTTTTCTCTCTCAGTATGTTTCTGGCTGAACAGCATATATTATGTTGCAGACCATCAAAATCAAACTTTTAGCGATGAAGTCGTATCCATGGATTATGAAACTTTTAGCGATGGGACAGCCTTAAACATGGATCATCAAACGTTTAGTGATGTGACATTATACATGGATAATACAATTGTTAGCTCCGTGATAGCCTTATTCTTGGATTATCAGACTGCCGACGCTGTGACAATCTTATCCCTTGGTTATCAGACTTCAGGCGCTGTGACATCTTCATTCAAGAAAATCAGGCTTTCAAAGGCACGCAGGTAAGCTGAAATGTGTGTCTGTCTTAGTGTCTTTGTTAGTCTGTCTTTGTGTCTGCCTTTGTGTCTGCCTTTGTGAGTCTGTCTTTATGAGTCTGTCTTTGGAGATTGTCTTTGTGAGTCTTGCCTTTATGAGTCTATCTTTGTAAGTTTTGTGAGTCTGCCTTTGTGAGTCTTGCCTTTGTGAGTCTTGCCTTTGTGAGTCTGCCTTTGTGAGTCTTGCCTTTGTGCCTCTGCCTTTGTGAGTCTTGCCTTTGTGAGTCTTGCCTTTGTGAATCTGTCTTTGTGAGTCTGTTTTTGTGAGTCTGCCGTTGTGAGTCTTGTCTTTGCTAGTCTGTCTTTGTTACTTGAACACGCAAGCCCATATACCAGTTACGACTCTGGTGATCGGGTGAGATGGTGAAACATGACCCCTCACTCTCATCAGCACGTTATAATAAGAATGAATGGGAAGGCTGCAGTCCCGTCTTACTCCCCTATGCGCGTCAATGTATGCCTCACCAGCTACTCTGACAGCTGCTTTTTGTTCGTTACACAATGTTTCAAATTAGATCAAATGTGAAGGAAACTCAATGCCTTAATAATATTCCACAATTTCTGATGTTGAACGCAGTCACGGGAATTAGTTGTCAATGAAACAAGCATGCATGTCTACATTATACTTTCTGCAATTCTTAGAAGCTGTTCTCGTTTGAAGATATGATCCTGGTAACACTGCCCCGCGTTAAAATTACCTGTACATCACACTTATAACAAACCATATAAAATCTACCTGTAACAGCTGACAGAGGGAATAGCAGTCTATGGGAATCTCGATACATGAAGCCAATAAACAAGCACTCTTCCGCAGTTTATTATTCACATCGACATCGCAAGGTACAAGAGGAACAAGATGAGATGAGATGATGAACTGACAGTTTACTATACCTGCGTTATCAAGCTTAGAAATGCGACGATATAAATTGTACTTAAATATTTACACACAGCATTTCTATAATGACAACGTTAATGTGACCCTTTACGCGAACCAGAATGCCATCCTCTCTGTTTACAGCTGGGAATATTCTTTACAAGACTTTCCACATCCTTAACTCAGTCAGAGCGGATCAAATCGAATTATCCAGTTTAACCCTTAGAGGCTAGCGGAAATTCCCTCCAAGTAATCGTTTGTTCCAAACTCGAAGGGAGAAACTCTCGGGATTTCCATCAGTGCTCTTAGATTTCATTTCTGGGCTCTGGGATTAGACACGTGACCTGACTAACCAATCGCCTGATATAAAAATGTCAACAAAGGGCGTCGTCTTGTCGTGTGTAGGAGCCAAGTAATTAAATTACTAAACTTGGGTCGATCACGTGATTTCTGAAGGCATCCCAGAAATGTTGCGATGTGTTAAGGGCAGTTTAGGGGCATGCTTGATCCTATTATGCCTAACTATGCCAGTCATTATTGTGGTCTTTGTCTGAGCATTGTGATCATCGCGGAAATATATGGTATTATTTTGGATGGTTATAGTGTTTCTTGTCAGCTGTTGGAGAAGAATTTGTCAGGAAGAACTTGGAAGCAACAGATTTTGTTCCTGAGATGAATGTTGCGAAATTCTTGGATTGCCAGAGTAACTTCCAACGATTGTGATATATAGAACCTATTGTGCTGTATGACCGTGAATATTGGAATGTAAATGAACAAACTAGGAAGAACTTGGAAGCGATAAAGATGTGGTTCCTAAGAAGAATGTTGCGAATTCCTTGGACTGCCTGAGCATCTAACGACGATTGCCTGAAAGAAATATACAACAGTAAGAAAGAGACCAACAGCTTTCTTTGGTAATGTGATAAGAGAAACATTGGAGAAACATCGTAACAACTGGAAATATCAACGGGAAGAAAGGAAGACGCAGACCAAGAGAAATGATGCTAGATGGGTTGAGATAGTGGCATGGAGGAATGTCATCAACAGAATTGATCCAGAACACCAAGGACTGAGATCTATGGAGAGACATGAACGACTACGCCTGCTGGCAGGGCACTTGATGATGATGATCCTCCGTCATATCTAGCTATTGGTCTGTGCGTCATTTGGGCCGGCAGTCTTCAACCGCGTAGCCTGGCACTCTTAATCGCGGATTACAGCGTCCGTCTCTGGTTTAGAAGTCGTCCTGGTTGAAATCCCAGCATGGAATTGGTAATCTGTATAAGAACCGCTAGATTCTAATATAACACGGGCTGCAGATCTCTTTGATAGTGAGATCGGGTGTCTAGACATCTCGGACAAGTGCGAAAAATAGGAGGTTCCGTGTACAAGTTGTAAGCGTTAAACATGTCAAGGTACTTGGAAATCAGAGTAAGCTGCGAGGAAGTGGCTCTGGCAAAATTAAGAAGGAAAACCTCCTACCAGTGGACAGGGCCCGTTAAATTGAATGCTGTCCGTCTGATTTTCCATCTGCACTCATTGTTTTAGCATCCAAGTTCCTACTTTCAGTGATAGTAATCTTCACTCAGTAGCTTGCTGACGGTCTGGGGTCACCTGGTGCACACGACTACCCCTACCGGGCGAGACTGCTCCTATGGAGCACCCATTTACGCCGTTTCTCTGATTTTCGATGAGAACGCAAAACATAATTTTCTTGTCATCTGTAAAGAAAGTAGTTTGCCATTGATTTTCTTCTTAACAGTGACCACACTGGTCAATGACCGTAGCCATTGTCTCCGTCCAAAAAAGAGATCCCCTGCCTACTGTCGTGAAGCTGGAGACCATAACCTACAACTATCTGTCGGCTGCTCTTCAACCTCATCCACTAGCTGCACGCATGGCTTCACGTAGCGCTGATCGGGAGGCTAAACGGGTACTCCACCTTGCCTAAGGGGTATACACACACTGACGGCGAATACACATTGGATCGAATTTGTTTACAAGTATGATATTGATGATTATGGTGATACTATTGATTATGGTGATGATATTGATGGTGGCGATGTGAATGATTATATTAATTGATCATGATGATGATCACATTGTTGATGATGATAGTGATTGTGATTATGATGGTGATGATGATATTGGTGGTAATGCTGATGATGATGCTATTGATGGCGATAATGATATTAATAATGATGTTATTGATACTGGTCATCATATTGATGATGCCGTTACTGATGATGGTGATGATGATGATGATGATGATGATGATGATGATGATGATGATGATGGTGATGGTGATGATGATATTGATAGTGATCGTGGAAAGTAGATTCAGACAGGAAGAACGATATCCCTATTCGAGAAGACCGACTACCACAGAAACCCTGAATATATATGATATAAATATATCAAGAAAGGGTGTCCCGTAGAGGGTTAAGAGAGCCACTACAGTCACCGCATTCAAGAGAGGAGGAAGCTCACCCTGGATAACTTGACGCGTGTTGTCTCCATGCCACACTCTGCAATCCTCTAGAGTTGATGTTAAATTTATGGAACAATATCACATTTAACACCACAAAATCTTGCATAAATCAACACCAAAAAGAGAACACTCCCTGTTATATATATATATATATATATATATATATATATATATATATATATATATATATATATATATATATATATATATATATATATATATATATTCCCCCCCCCCCCCCCACCCCCCCCGCGTTTCCATCCTGTTTCAGAATATTGCGGTCAACATCAGCATCTTTCAGCTGTATGTTAATTCCTAGTCTACAAAGCAGTTGTATTATCCACACTGCTATATGCTGGTGAAACCTGGACTGTTTATCAGCGACACGCTAGGAAATTAAACCACTTCCACATAGTCTGCCTAAGAAAGCTACTGAAGATTAAATGGCAAGACAAGATTCCAGACAGTGAAGTCCTAGAAAGAGCGGCCATGCCCAGTATCCACACTCTACTGATGAAGAATCAGATTCGCTGGGCTGGTCACTTGACTCGGATGCCAGATCACAGGCTCCCTAAACGAATTTTTTACAGCGAACTGCGTTGTGGTAAACGCTCCCAAGGTGGCCAGAGGAAATGCTTTAAAGACACTCTGAAAATCTCACTGAATGCTTTTGGAATTCATCATGACACCTGGGAGGCTGCAGCCAGAGACCGAAATTCGTGCCGTGCATCATTACGCAAGGGTGCAGTATATATGTGAGGCAACCAGGACTGCAAGAGCTGTGAAGAAAAGGCAGGACAGAAAAACACTGCAGGAAATCCGCCTCCAGAAATGTCAAGCATTCTTTGCCCACATTGTGAAAGAACATTTCGAGCCAAAATAGGCCTTATCAGCCATCTTAGAACCTACGGCTCCATACCTTCAACCCCACTGGATGAAATGAATGGTCATCATCATTCTTGATGGACAAACAACAACAACAACAGGCTAGATTACGCTCATCAGCACGCCACGACTTTCTGAGCGACCGGCTCCATACTCTAATAAGTCACTGGTGCGACTCGAACCGCTTCCAATTCTCGTGCACTCACGTAAACCACGAGAGTATTCAGGATTACGGAGAAAGTTGCTAAACCCTCAGCCAGGGAGCCGGTAT
>CAWUFQ010000284.1:0-88445 GCA_963921405.1 Cepaea hortensis | reverse complement strand
ATTGGTGCCCTTTGTCCAATGAGTTGACCCCCAGGAATTTCCGAGAATACTGATCTCGTGAACCAAATGACGGCGTTGGAAACGAACCCACACCCTTCAGATTGGATGGTAAACACTTTGCCTCTTTTCCTACTTTATTGTATCTACACCATTGTTTAATGCATAGGATTGTAGCATCTATCCTCTAGCCAAAAGCTCTTGAAGATCCTGTTGTGAAACTCATGGTGCTTTATCATCTATCTTCTGGCTAAACGCTCTTGAAGATCCTGTTGTGAAACTCATGGTGTTTTAGCATCTTTCTTTTGGCTAAAAGATCTTGAAGATCCTGTTGTGTAACTTATGGTGTTTTATCATCTATCTTCTGGCTAAAAGCTCTTGAAGATCCTGTTGTGAAACTCATGGTATTTTAGCATCTTTCTTTTGGCTAAAAAACCTTGAAGATCCTGTTGTGTAACTCATGGTGATTTAGCATCTATCTTCTGGCCAAAAGCTCTTGAAGATCCTGTTGAGTAACTCATGGTGTTTTAACATCTGTCTTTTGGCTAAAAGCTCTTGAAGTTCCAGCTGGTGTTTTCTATTTGGAAATGAGTTGGAGGTTTTTGAAAGTGAAAAACCTAATCTCCTTGGGGAACAGTATCTAACTGGGACGCAGAGGTGTTTCCAAGGCACCAGGGCTGGGTTCTATTCTGGCCAAGACCTATTGACGCTTCCTCGCCGAGCGTCCTGGGCAATAGGTCCCTTTGGGGTCCTGGCTAAAGTCAGTAGGTTCGTGGATTCCTCCGAAGTCGGAGAGTGTCTGCCTGCACGGCGAGGAACCACCAGTCTGCACACCAATAAGCCAGGCATGGGACAACGGATACTCACGCAAACCTCACGTCCTGTATGACATCACACTGATGTTGGACAACAGGATGCCTTCATCCGACATACAGGACTTCACGCTGGAGTTCACAGCCAGCGAACACAAGCAAGCAAGTATCTAACTAGGCCTGGACAACTCATCATCAAGCTACGAATGTTCAATTCTGACGTTAAAACAGTACTTCTGCATAGTGCAGAAGCATGAAGAACCACTACGATGATAATTTATAAATTACAAATTGCATGAACTGGGGCCTGCGGAAAATAGAAATGGCATAACTGAATCACCAGCGTGGAGAATCCATGCAGAGAACCGAACAAATATCAGTGAAAAAGGACGTCACTCAAAAGACGCATGGGTTGGATAGGACATAATCATCATCCAGTGCCTTGCCGGCTGCCGTGGGCGATCATGCTTCTTCACAAATTGTGATCTCCGACGGTGATGATCGTTCGTGTGTTGAGTCCCTACCGTGCCCTGACACAAGACTGTCAAGAGTTTTGTCACGATGTCTACCTCTATCCCTTTTTCCATAGATCCTTCCGGTTTTCACAACATATTTATGTTTTTGTCTTCTCAAGATGTGACCAAAAAAATGATGACTGTTTCTGTCTGATCTTTATGATAAGTTGACTTTGAGATATAGCTTCACTCTTAATGTCCAGATTGCTTATTTTGGCTGTCCAATTAATTTTCAGCATTCTTCTACACAACCTCATCTCAAGGCTCCCATGGTATTGTTTCGTCTATTTACTATTTGTCCAGAATATGTAGTTAGTTGCATATCCTTTACAGGACATCGCAGTCAACACCACAATTCTTTGCTGTTGTGATCTCTTGGCAAGTTTACGTAGTTTGCCATTGCATTCTAAACGAGCGGCATCCATACCATTTCGTCAAAATGTCTGCCAAATCTCCCGCAGCTGTGTTTCGAACTTGGGTATGCGGGATCAAAAACTGCATCTGTAACGTCTTCGCCAAGGAGCAGGCATATGTAGCCGTATGTTAGAATTGGTTCTATGTAACATGCAAGCACTCTTTTTACAACAAGGACCAAATGCCAAAAAACATGTTCTTCATTTAATAGAATGCACTTCTTGCGTTTCCTGTTCTGTTCTTTATCTCTATGTCGGAGAGTGCATACTATTTGAACACCTGGCGATAGTATAACTGGAAACTCCATTTTCTGGAACCCAGAACGCTAGCGACATAGAGGAAAGTCTTTACAAATTTAGGGAAGATAATTGGGGACAAAAAAGGATACATGGGGGGGGGGAGAGGAGGAGGGGTGAACGGAGTTGCATGTGGTAACAGAAGATATGACATGAGTTGGTTGGGACGATTAAAAGTAGAGAGTATGTTTCAAGTATTTCCCACGACTGAAAATAACAAGTCAAAATAATGTCTCCGAAAAAAATAAGAATGCTGGAAATGTCTACAATGGAACACATTTAAGTAATACAGAGCCTTAAAAGGGAAAAAGCATGGACAAGGCTGATATAATAAATTCAGCATGGACACAGCTGGCTGATACTGACGAACCTCCTGACGCTAGAGCAACTACGTGAATTGGGAATGAAACCTTGTCAATCATTTACATTCCGTATTTGACGTCAAGAGAGGAGATATTATAACCAGCTACTCTTTGCAACAGTGAAAAGAAATATTTTGGGATGGCTGCTTAAATGGAGGACCGAACACACATGAGAATGACCAATTCCCAGTGATTTTATGTTACATAATGCAGTACTGGCACCTTGCAGTCTCGACAGACACTTGTTGTTGTGAGTTATATAAAAGGCATAATAACCTTTCCATAGCACAAAGCCCTGGCTGAATTGTAGAAACCACACGTTGCCAATGCAGCATGATCTTTTCTAGTTTCTAACTCTTTCTAGTTTATTTCAGAGGGCAGGTAACAAAAATATTTCTGGAATAAGACAAGCTGCAGATGTTGCTGGAACAGCAAAGCAATGTTGTAACTGCCCTCATGTCCGAACTTCGATCCTAGACCAGTTGCCGACCAAGGCTTAGGATCTGGTCTGCGCTGCCACGACAGTTAGTCTATAATCAGCATTTCCTTGGACCAGAATAAGGCCCGTGTACCCCACCCCCCCCCCCCCTCCCACTCCTAACCTCAACTTGCGCTCCACCGCTTGAAACCGCTGGGAAAATGTGCTGTGTCAGTTTGAGGGAGCCGCCCAACTTTCAGAGCTAACAGAAAGGAGGTAGTACCGTCCACTTGTATACGCTAGCTCAGTCATATATGACGAAAATCTGACTAGCACATTTTTTCCGCATATCCTTTACAGAACATTGCAGTCAACACCAGTATTTTTCAGCTGCTGTTGATGTCTTGGCAAGTTTTACGTTCAGTAGTTTGCCATTGCTCTCTGAACGACCGGCTCACATACCTCCGTAAGTAACCAGTGCGACGCAATCTACTGCCGAACCTTGCGCAGCTGTATTTAACACATACACATAACAAAATGATAGCTGGCATACCTCGGTCCTTTTCGATGGAAGACGTACGGGACCGGAGAAAAGGTCTCCTCTACAGTTGGTGGAAGGATGGTGCCGATCTCGTCGCACATGACGGTGTCCGCATAGTCAGGGTAGTGCTGAAAGATTAAACATTTAAGGATATATGTAATAACACATTTTCAATGGGTGGTGGCGAAGGATTAAACACTCAGAGATATCTGTAGAATCACAGTGGGTGGTGGTGAAAGATCAAACGTTGACAGAAATCTCCTGCAAACATGTTCATTGTGTGCTGATGAAAGACCAAAAATGTACACACATCTGTAGCGAACTATCCTCATTGCATGGTGTTAAAAGACTAAACACTCAATCTTATCTGTAGCGAACTACTCTCGTTGCATGGTGATAAATGATCATACATTCAGGGATATCTATAGCAAACTATTCTTATTGCATGGTGATAAATGATCATACATTCAGGTATATCTGTAGCAATCTATTCTTATTGTATGGTGTTAAATGATCATACTCATCTCATCTCATCTCATCATGTTCCTCTTGTACCTTCAGGAGGCTGCGTGGTCTCGAGGTATGGTGTCCGCCTCGAGTGCTGGAGGTCCCGGGTTCAAGCCCCGGTGATGCCGGGATTTTTTCTCGTGTATATCTAGTAATACATTTTCCCTGGTCTTTGGGTAGTGAGATTGCACGCCCGTGTGTATTGTTGCGCACGTAAAAAATCCCTTGGCGGTTGGAAATTGAAAAAGTGTAGCCTAACGCCGCTGTCCGGGCAAAATTTTGAGTTAAAAATCTATCCAAAGTATTTCAGGATCCTCGCCGGTGCTACGGAGTTCGTGCACTGAACTGAGTTTCTCCAGACTCAGGTTTGAGTTAGGAGGAGAACGGATCACATAAGGGTTGCACCAGTGTGCCGTGATGTTGATCCATCGACTAAACTAAACTAAACTAAACCTCTTGTACCTTGTGGTGTCGACGTGAAGTATAAACAGTGGGGAGGGCCCGCTTATGGGCTTCATGTATCGATATTCCCATGGACTCTGTTATTCCCCGTGTCCATCGTTTACGTGGTCGGCCTCTTCCTCTGCTTCCCTCTGGTCTTTACATCATTGCTTGTTGTGGTATACTGTTAGTTGGTAACCTACCTGCATGACCAAACCATTTGACTTGTGTCTTCTAATAAAATCTAGTGCAGCTATAACCCCCACTTTAGTCCTGATTTCTTTATTTCTGATCTTATCTCTTCTTGAGATATTGAGTATTCTTCTCAGGAATCTCATTTCTGTTGTTATGATTTTTCTTTTCTCCTTTTCTGTCATTGTCAAGGTTTTGCATTGGTAAAAGATCATACATTCAAGGATATCTATAGCAAACTATTCTCATTCCATCCATCATGTGCCATGTGCGTTGACCGTCATGTTGTGCCAAATCACTCGATCACAAGAGTCGTGGATCAGATGCGTGTTCCTGTCTCGACCATGCTACGTGGCCAAACGATCCAGGTATTTACTTCTCGGTCTTCCCATTGGTCTCTTCCATTCGATCTTACCAGTCGTTACCAAGTTCTCGAAGTCATTTCTTCTCATACCATGCCCAAGAAATGTTGACTGTCTACGTCTAATGACTCTAATCAGTTTACGATCTTCATTTGTTTCTTGAAAGACCTGTTCATTGGTTTTTCTGTTTGTCCATGGTATTCTTTGCATTTTCCTCAGAAACCACATCTCCACAGCCATCAGCTGTTTTTCAGCTTGACTGCTTATTGTCAACGCTTCACATCCATACAAAAGTATAGGTTCTATGTAGTTAGTTAGTTAGTTAGTCGCAGTTCCAACTTCACAGCAACGGGTTGTCCCCATTATGCTCCGTTCCTGTGCCAGTGAATATCACACAAAACGCTCCCCACTGCCCAAGGTGAAAAGTGGAAAAGACAGGAGTCTCGACAAACAACAGCCCGCACAGATACACTGTGCATAATTGTCAGAATCTCGAATGTCTCCAACCGAGATGCAGGAACATCGTTACGCCCGCCAGGCGAATAGTCCCCAACCGGGATGCAGTAACATCGTTACGCCCGCCAGGCGAGTATTAGTTACCTGTCCGCAGGTTGCTAGCTGACACGATAGCCAGCGGTCGGGCAAGGACAAAGCAAGACGCACGCAGTCCTCGTGCGTCCATCCACAGAGGGCAAGCGCTTTGCGAGAAACAGACAGACAGCGTGGGTACTCGGACCAGACAGGACGTGTGGGTAGAGAAAGGCTTTGTGTAGTTCTGTGCCCGAAAGTCGAGTGCTTGTACATCTTGTGAGATAGACTGTAAGCTGTGGGTTGTCTGTAAGTGTATTGATGTATAGTATATGTATTGTAATGATCATCACATGCCAAACTAGATCGTATTGCATGTGATCTGTAAATAAATCCATTGAACTTTGTGTCGTTGTGTCTCAAGTCCAATCATGTTGTACTTGTACTTGTCTCACATGTGTTAGGTATAACGAGCCAGGTTTAAGACCCTGACATGTGTGAACGTGGTGGCATCGTCCGACTTTAATTTAATTAAGATTTGAACCTAGATTTGTGAACGTGAGGACTTTCGTCCGGCTTTAATGTACATTTAAATGTGAACGTGAAGGCTCATCCTCATATAGTATTATATTAGATTGTTTGAATATGGAGGCTAGATGTGAACGTAAAGTACATACATTTGTTTGATCTTGTAAACGTGTAAAACATCAGTGATTGTGTAACTTGTCGCCATTTTGACCTTGTCGACATTGTGAAATCGTCGCCATTGTGACCTTGTCGCCATCTTGTAAACTTGATGTCTATTTCCTTACTGAATGTCATCTTGATGTAAGTGATGTGTCATCAGTGTTGTAGAGTGTTGAGATATATTTAGATTGTGTTAGACGCTAATTTATTTCCTCCAAAAATAAAGCAGGTATTCTGTGCCATCTGAAACCCTTGCCCGTAGAGGTCATTTGTGTTTTGAAGTAGCGACCCTACAGTTCCTAGCCCTGGTTTGAGCCGTTCTCCACCGCATCCAGTACACTTGAGTATATTTTTCTTTATATATACTTTCGGATGCAAATTTGGGCACAAATTGTAAGTTGAACACAATTGTAAACTTTTCACTTTACTAACACCTTGTAACTAATTGTGTGTTTGACAACTCATTTGCATTTAAATTTTCCATCATGTCTTCATTAAACGACTTCATCGAGATGGATTTAAAGCTAAAGTTAACTGGCGACGAGTTAACAAGGTGGAGTGAAACTAAGTATTCTGAACACCTTCGAGAGAAAGCGAGCGAACGCGACGAAAGAGCGGCTGAAAGAGCTGCCAAGCAAGCAGAAGCAGAACTATCTGCAAAAACAAAACAGGCAGAGCTAGAACTATCTGATAAAACAAAGCAAGCGGAGTTAGATAATGAATTGAGGAAGGTAGAGATCTCAGCTCAAAGTAAAAGAGAAGAGCTTGAGGTACAACTAAAAATTAAACAACTTGAAACTGATACTGCCATAGACAAAGAGTCTAAGAAAGCTGAAAGACTGGAGAAAGAAAACCAGTACAAAAAGTATCAAGGTATTGTAAGAAATTATACCTCAGGTGACTGCATTGCAGCCTTCACCCAAAATTTTGAAACCTTAATGGACCATTACCAGGTCCCACTTTCTGAATGGAATATTATTTATATGAGGAGAGCCTCTGAAAGTCATAGAGACTATCCCCAAAGACCTCAGAAAAGATTACCATTATCTGAAATCGAAGATTATGGCACATTTTATGCTAGATGAGGCAGGTTACAGAGAACAATTCAGCAAGTTGAGTCCAAAACCGACTCAAACGTTCTCTGACTACCTCTGCTTAGTCCGAGACATATTTACAAAATGGACTTCAGCAGCTAAAATAAATAAAGATTATCAGAAATTAGAAGATCTCATCATCAGGGATAAAGTCATCTCATCCCTTCCATCAGCATTTTCAAAATTTTTGCAAGAGAATGAATGTACGAGTGTAGATCAGATTGAGCGACGTGGTTCGGCTTATTATACAGCCAATAAACATTGTTTTGCTAGTGAAACTACTGATACAAACTTTGTAGCATCGGCTAACTATGAAAAACCTCGATCAGAACCCTATAATAGGCAAAAACCATATAAGCCTACGTCTGAGAAATACAATCATTGTAGATATTGTAACTTTTCACACCACCAAGGTGAGATGTGTGACAAGAACCCAGCATATCTTACATATCTACAGAACATCATAAATAGCCAAGATAAGGAACGTAAATCCTTCAAACAGGCACCAAAATGTTTCCTCTGTAAGGCGTACGGGCATTGGCGTCATTCTTGTAAAGGAAGGCAAATGACCAAGAAAGCAAATGCCGCCTTATTTGATAGTTCATCATCAGATGAAGAACTATCAGAGAAACACCCTGTGAACTCAGCACAGGCTTTTGACATGTTTAACGCAAATAAATGTACTGTTTGTAATACCTTTTATGAAGATGGCATTTTGACATGCGGCCACTCCATTCCTATTGCCAATGAAGAAGCTAATTTGGTAATAGATTCCAAAGGCAGAATAAACATCCACCAGGGATATGTGAATGGCAAGCCTGCTACAGTCCTTCGGGACACCGGCAGTTCACTTATTGGACTAAAGAGAAAGTTCATAATGCCTACAGACTATACAGGCAGGCACGTAACATGCAGAACATTCTCTGGAAATATTGAAAAGTACCCATTAGCATGGGCATATATTCAAACACCTTTCCTCACTGGGAAAGTAAAATGCGCAGCATTAACTAACCCTGTGTGTGATATTATCATTGGAAATTTACCAGAGGTGAATGATATGCCTCATGATATAACATCCGTTTGCATTGATGAGAACATAACATCATCACCATCACATTTCATCATTGATAATGTATCACCACGTGAATGTATGGTAGCTAATGTAGCACTAAGATCTCATGACATCATTGATCAAACTGTTTCATCACCATCTGATATCATTGAATGTGTGAACGCAGTAACCAGATCTACTGCTAGAGTGCAAGATGAAATTAATCAAACTGAGGCTATAGAAATGCTTAGCCCAGTGTTACTACCTCCTAAAACCATGAAGGAGACTTTTGTAACAGCCCAAAAGGCTGATCCTTCATTGTCTAAATATTTTAATCTGATCGGCCAAAAGCCAAAGGTAACCAAAAATGCTAGATGGCATTTTGCTTTGAAAAATTGCATCCTCACCAGGTACTATACCAGAGGTGACAGCACAACAGAGCAAACTGTTTTGCCAGTTGAATACCGTAAGCAAGCCTTACATCTTGCCCATGATATACCTCTTGCAGGGCATATGGCATACTCTAAGACAAGATCAAGATTACTAACACAGTTTTATTGGCCCAGATTCTGCAATGACATTAAGCAATATTGCAGAAGTTGTGACATCTGCCAAAAACTAGTGAAGAAAGGTAAACACCCACAGGCAAAATTACAAATTACTGACTTAGCCAGTCGACCTTTTGAGAAAATATCTGTCGACATAGTGGGCCCTCTTAATCAGATAACAACCAGAGGGAATAAATATATTATTACCGTCATTGATTTATGTAGCCGCTGGCCTGAAGCGATTCCGTTAAAGAACATAACTGCCAATGATATAATGGAAGTTTTCTTCCATATATTTTCACGGATAGGATTTCCAGACACTATCCTATCAGATAGGGGAAGTCAGTTCATTGCCGCATCTACTTAAGCTTTCACCAAAATGTTAGGAGTGAAACAATGTTTTAATTCTCCATATCACCCTCACTCATCTGGAATCATAGAGAAGTTTAACGGTGATTTAAAGCACATGCTTGCTAAAGTCACGCAAGAGCATCCCAACAACTGGGACATATATTTGCCTGCTATACTTTTTGCTTATCGCGAAGTGCCACATTCTAGTACTGGATTCTCTCCTTTTGAACTTATCTATGGTGCCAAACCACGTGGCCCATTGAGTATCTATCATCAAATGTTAACTGAAGCCACTCCTTTACTTAAACCCATATCATCATACGTATATGTTACATCATTGCGTGAAAGAATCATCAAATCTTGTACAATTGCAAAAGAAGCACTGAAACTATCTGGTGCTACATATAGACAATGTGCAGACAAAGGTAACAGGACAATAACGTTGACACCTGGACAGGACGTACTTCTTCTCTTACCTAGTGACAGACATTTATTGACTGAGTCTTGGCAAGGACCATTTAAAGTAATAAGACAGATTTCAGCTGTAGACTATGAGATTCAAATAAAAGACAAACATAAAATATTCCACATTAATATGCTAAGACCATACTACAACAGAGAAAACGAACAAGACGATACAACAGACTGTACAGTGATAATAGACCATGAAGATGACGAAGATAGTGACAAAATTCCAAAGCCTGCGTTAGACACGACAAACTGCTTGAAAGAAATCAAAATAAACCCCCAAACTTAACTCAAGCAGAAACAGACAGCTGCAAACATCTCATACAACAGTACAACACCATCTTCTCCAACAACCCAGGACAAACAGAATTAGTATAGCATCACATAACACTCACTTCAAACACACCCATAAAATGCAGACCTTACACCATTCCAGTGCATTATAAAGAAAACTTACATCATGAAATCATTAGCTTAGAGAAAAACAACATCATTAGACGATCCCAATCACATTTTTTATCTCCAATGGTCATGGTACGCAAAAAGGACAACACAATAAGACTCTGTGTCGACTATAGAAAATTAAATAAGATAACACTTCTAGATCTAGAACCAATGTCCAACTCTGAAGATCTACTGACAGAACTGACAGACTCTAGATTCTTTACGAAGTTAGATATGACGAAAAGTTACTGGCAGATAACGGTAGACGAACAGAGCAGACATCTGACAGCATTTGCCACACCTTGGGGACTGTACGAATGGTGCAAACTTCCATTTGGGCTTGTCAATGCCCCAGCGACATTCGTACGTATGACACGACTTTTACTAGTGGACATACCAAATATTATCTGTTACATGGACGACATTTGTGTTCACACAAAGACAATGACAGACCACATAAAGACATTACAACAGACATTTGAACGGATCAGACAGCACGGACTGACGGTAAAGCCTACAAAAGTAGACATAGCCTATCAGGAAATCTCCTTCTTGGGGTACAAAATATCTAATGGCTTTGTCACGACAGACGATAACATCGTGTCCAAAATACTGAAACTCTCACTTCCGACTACGAAAAAGCAAGTCAGAAGTGTGTTAGGACTATTAAATTATTATAGGCAGTTCATACCAGATTTTGCTGAACTAACTGAAAAATTTACTAACCTACTAACGAAAGATCAACCTGAAAAGATTGTAAACAATGAATGCCTAAAATTTGCATTCCAGAAAGTTTTATCTTATTTTTCTGAGAATACTTTAAATAATCCCATTCTCAAATTGCCAAATTTACATATTCCTTTCAGATTACGCACATACGCGAGCTCCGTGGCGATTTGGGCAGTTCTGTTACAGGAACACGATAACATTCTACATCCTGTATACTACGTCTCTACAAAATTGAAACCAAGAGAACGTGCTTGGTCGACACCACAGTTGGAAGCCCTTGCTCTAGTGGTGGGTATAACTAAATTGTCCAGATTCCTCCTGGGACGTCATTTTATTGTGGAGTCCGACAATAGCCCATTAAAATTTATTACTTCAGGAGTACCTACCAACAAAATGATAGCGCGCTGGTCTCTTAAGCTTCAAAATTACAGCTTTGAAGTTCGACATATTGCGGGCAGAACCAACACGATTGCCGATCTTTTGTCCCTTTGTCCGACCGACCCAGTAAGCACTAATGTCTGAGTGCAGTGTGTTAAATACACTCAGACCAACACAGCCATCAGTGAAGTTTTTTTTCCACGAAAGCTGTGTATGTCTACTATGTGATGTGATAGGGTTCATTCCCAATATATATAGTTTCTTATTTTATTATTACTGTAGTAAGTGTCTTAAATAATTGTGTAGCGTGTGGTAGAAAGCGAACAATATTAATTATATATATTACGAAACAAGAACAGTGCCACATTCGCACTGAACTTACCTCAAGCGAACTATCCAATTTATCAGTGGTATCTGCGAGTGGAACATATCCAGTGATATTTTAATCCGTGTATGAAAGAGAGAACTGAACTTTGACATTTACACCACTGCAGTTAATCGAAATCCAGAAGTTTTCCAACGAAACAATGAACACATGAACTATCAGAACATTGTACATTCCGAATTGCTACATCAGACCGGAACAAGTGTGTTATAGAATTTTCAACATCAGCTGTTCGTGTGTACTTCCGGATAATTTATAAATTTAGACCAAAATTAACGGACGACAAACAAAACCTTAAAAAGTTATGACGCTTCTAAAATATTTAGGAATCACCAATTTCGAATACACAAATTGTGTATTAATATTTTTTAAATTAGTGTAATTTTAGAATCATATTTTGACTAACTTATTCATACTATCGACATTTTTTCGCTAGTATGGAAAAACATCAAGTTCTGACGCTGAGAAATAGAAGAATAATTGTAATATATTAGATTTGATAGTTTTTGAAATTATGTCCCTTTCATTTAATTGTTGTTACATTATTCCATCAAGGGCGGTAAATTGAAATGTATTCGAATATGTGTTGTATATAAATAGCCATGGTGTTGCCAGATTGTTAACACTCCAAGAAGTCATCAACTGGGCATGGTATAGGGTTACCGCCGTTGTAGACCGACGGAAGAGCTCCCGGCCAAATGAGGTCGGAGCTCGAGCGTTGAATACGGCTTATATAAAGGCGTATTACAGTCTTACCCGATGTTTTTTGTTTCAAAAAGCATATTATTACTTTTTTTTTAGAGGTTGCGAGGTAGTTGCTTTGAAGGCTGGTGCTACCGATCTGACTGGGTCAATATTGCAACTCAGGTGATCATCCATCGAGAGGATGAAACTTGGCAAGTGGTAAAGATTGAACACAATGTCTTAAAATACAACTTGCATTTCTTATGTATTTCTATGCCAATATGTGTATTCTTATGTATTTCTATACCAATGTATATAACAACAGAAAGGTCGATTCTGATATGGTTAAAATATTAACCCGGTATGTATATAGAGTATACATGAAAGATGACATCTTTCATGAAGAAGCCCCGGGGGAGCGTGTCAGAATCTCGAATGTCTCCAACCGAGATGCAGGAACATCGTTACGCCCGCCAGGCGAATAGTCCCCAACCGGGATGCAGTAACATCGTTACGCCCGCCAGGCGAGTATTAGTTACCTGCCCGCAGGTTGCTGGCTGAAGCGATAGCCAGCGGTCAGGCAAGGACAAAGCAAGACGCACGCAGTCCTCGTGCGTCCATCCACAGAGGGCAAGCGCTTTGCGAGAAACAGACAGACAGCGTGGGTACTCGGACCAGACAGGACGTGTGGGTAGAGAAAGGCTTTGTGTAGTTCTGTGCCCGAAAGTCGAGTGCTTGTACATCTTGTGAGATAGACTGTAAGCTGTGGGTTGTCTGTAAGTGTATTGATGTATAGTATATGTATTGTAATGATCATCACATGCCAAACTAGATCGTATTGCATGTGATCTGTAAATAAATCCATTGAACTTCTTGTCGTTGTGTCTCAAGTCCAATCATGCTGTACTTGTACTTGTCTCACATGTGTTAGGTATAACGAGCCAGGTTTAAGACCCTGACAATAATGCCGGGGTCTTATTGTCAACACAATAGTCCCACACGAAACCCAGAGTTCATCTCTGATGGAATCAGCAGTCATTTTCCAATCTGTATGTTTCCTAGATGTTCATCCACACAGTCCACGAAATACAGTTCATCGTCGATGGCAGTGGCAGTCAACCAGAAGCTCAGCAGCCATGCATTTCTGCATAAGGCAAAAACCGGTCAACTCTGGGACATAGCCATCCGCCATCGCTCCGAACATGCAGTCACGTTCTAAAAAACCTCGGGCAGATTCAAAAGCATTTCACACGAAACTCACAGCTCAAAGTGTCGCTCCACGCACTCACTCAGTAGCAGGGCGACGGTACCATCAGGCCTCCTTAGTCGCCTCTTACGACATGCGTGGTAGGCTACAGTGTTGCTATTCTTTGCTTCCCTTATGGGCCCCGGCAACACACGGGAGAGGTTCTATGTAGCACTTCAACACTCTTTTTCTCGTTTCAATTGATATCTGTTTATAGGTCAGTATGTTTTTCATCGTGCAAAAGGCTATCTTCGTATTGGAAATTTTTGTTCTAATCTCTCCAAGGCATCTCCCATCAGATGTTATGACTGTGCCGAGATAACTGTATCGATTCACTTGCTTAAGAATATGCCCATTTACGTGTATATCACATTGTGGTATTTCCTTCTTCCCAGTGACGACCATAATCTGTGTCTTCTTAATATTCAGTTGTAACACTAGTTGTTCACTGTGTGCAACAACCGCATCTACTACATTTTGCAGGTCCTGTTCATTGTCTGCAATTAAGACTGTATATTCTGCATATCTAATGTACTTGATATATCGTCCCCCAATGTAGATTCCTTCCATATCGTCTATATTTCTGAAAATACTTTCACTGTACAGGGAAAAAAGATCTAGAGACATTACACATCCCTGTCTCACATCTCTCTTAATAGACTGATATTGACCGTTCATCGTTATCAATTCTGATGGCAGCTTGTTGTTTCCAATATATGATTTTTACAAGTCTAAGGTATTGTCCATCAATTTGTAGAACTACAAGCATCCTTATCATGTCGACATGTCTCACTTTACCGAAAGCCTTTGTGTATTCAATAAAGCAAAGATATAGATCTTTGTTTACTTCTATAGAACGCTCAATTACTGTTTTCAGTATATACACAGCATTTACTGTGCCCTTGCCTTCTACAAACCCACGTTGTTCTTCTCCTATTTCTGGTTTTATTTTCTTCCTAATGATGTGGCTCATTATACTAATTGTTCTATGTTGATCGAATTCCATAGCTCCTGATTTCTTCGGAATTGCAATAAATACAAAATTACATAATTCAGGAGGTATATCTCCAGCATCGTATATTGCATTCAGCAGTCTGGTGGCTTGGTCTATTCCATATTCTTCTAAGGCATTGATCATTTCTATTGTGATGTTATCTGTACCCGGGGTCTTGCTAGTTTTCATATGGTTAAGTGTTTTCTGAACTTCCATCTTCAAAATTGATGGTCCTTCATTATTATTCCGAGAATCATATTGTGCTTCTCTTGTATCATCGTAAAGGTCTTTCACATAATCTGACCACGCATGTAAAATCTGATCTTTTTCTATTTTGATTTTGCCATCTTTGGTTTTTAGGCAACCCATTGATGTGTGTGTTCTTTTGTTAGTGATGTCATTAATTCTTTTGTGCATTAATTTCGTATTCCTGGTGATGTGTTGATGTTCAATTTCCTTGCGATTTTCCTCAAGCAATGTTTCTTTTGCCTCTTTGCATAGCTTCCTAATTTTCCTGTGAATCTCTTCATATTTTTCCTTGTTATGTTTGTTATTTCTTCTTACTTCCATGAGTTTTAAGATGTCTTCCGTCATCCATTTCTTGCGTCCTATTATCTGTATTTTTGGGATGGTTGTTTCTGCAGCTTGGTTAACTGATTTCTTTAATATTCCCCATTGGTCACTGACGTCTTGAAATAATATTTCCGTATCGGACATTGCACCGAATCTGTTCTTTACCTCTACGTTGAATTTATCTTTTACTTCCTCACTCTTCAGTGCCTGTAGATCAAATTTTTTGTTTCTTGGTGAATATTTGACTTTCTTTAATTTTGTATGTAAATTAATTCTATGGTCGCTGTAGCAGTCTGCGCTTGGTATAGTTTTTGCGATTTTTAAGGCATTTGGAAATCTTCTGTTGATGAGAATGAGAGCCAGATTCATGTGAGAACCTGACATGTGTAAACGTGGGTAGCTCGTCCTTGTCGGATTTGAACCATATATTTGAACATTAATAACTCGTCCTCATAGGAAATGAATGTGTAGACGTGGATAGCTCGGTCTTGTTGATTTAAGCCAAACGTATAAACGTGATAGCTGTTGTCTACCATTGAGTATATCATAAGTGAGCATAGGTTGTTCGTCCGTGTTGGATCAGTTAAACTGAAAATTGTGATCGTATGTAACTTGTCCACGTGAAATGATAAATATGATGTTTACGTCCTTACTAAAGTTGATCATTTAATTTGTGTATAAGCGATGTACCATCATAGTTACTGAATGTTTAAATATGGCTAACTTGTCTTCGTGAAAGTAGTTGTGTAGCGTGTGGAAGCAGAAAGTTCAGGAAAGAAAGATACATATGTCAGGTTCTCACATTTAAGGATGAATCTGGCTCACTTGACCTAACATATGCGAGACATACACAGTCACAGAATGATCTGACTGGACACACGGTAACACTAAGTTCAATAGTTTATTTACACTTCACATGTCTGCTTCGGCATGTTGCCGGCATGATGTGAATACAATAATACATACAGTCGATGAATCAATCCACTCACAGACTCAAACCACAGCCGCACAGTCTTCCATCTTCTCACAAGAGATACTAGCAATCAACATTCGGGCCCAGCAACAATACAAGCCTCTCTCATACAGCGTCTGTCCGGTCCGAATACCCAAGCCTCGTCTGCCGTTTCTCGCTCTGAGCACTTGCCCTGTGGGATCGAGTCCAGCGGGAACTGCGTGCATTACACTTGCACTTGCTTGACCGCTGTCGGTTACTCTAACTCACAAGCGAACCTGTGGATGGGTAACTGTGGTTTGCTTGGCGCGCGTAACGACGCCGCGGCACAACAATGAGGGATTATGACAGTATCCATTATAATTGCTACTCCTCGCTGTTGTTTTTCTCCACTAGAATAGATTATTCTATATTCCTCAGATGTCATAATGCCCATTCCTGTTCTTCTGGTCTCACATATACCTAACAGGTTAATATTTAATCTTCTCATTTCATTCTTAATGTTATAAAATTGTCCGTCCCCACTCATAGTTCTTACATTCCAAGTTCCTACTTTCAATGTTGATATTCTTTTGCATTTTTCTCTATTCTCATTGCATGGTGATAAATGATCATACATTCATGGATATCTGTAGCAAACTATTCTCATTGCATGGTGTTAAAAGATCCTACATTTAGGGATATCTGTAGCAAACTATTCTTATTGTGCGGCGTTAGAAGAGCAAACATTCAGAGATATCGGAGGCAAAATATTCTCATTGCATGGTGTTAAAAGATCAAATATTCAGGGATATCTGTAGCAAACTATTCTTATTGTACGGCTTTAGAAGAGCAAACATTCAGAGATACTGGAGGCGAAATATTCTCATTGCATGGTGATAAAATCAGGCATTCACAAGATGAAGAATAATATCTGCAATGTTTCTTTTTAATCGAAGTGAGGAAAATAGTTCTTAAGAGCTATGTTGAACCAATCATTATCATACGCATATCATATTTATGCTTCGAGACATGCATTGTAAAAAGGGTTAGTTACTAGATGTTGTAATTCAAAAACTGGAAGTTTCATAAGCATATGTTAAATCAAAGAACCCTGGAATGAATGCTTTCACTTCAGGATTAACACGTGGCAATTGTTACACAAATAACGCACATGACCGAAGTCACGTCACCCACCACAGAGATCACTTGGTTGCAATGCTAACAGCTTACAACCACATTTCCCACCAATAACAACAGACAGCACCGACAACCACAGCCACCAAGACAATAATATAACCGTGTCTGTAGGTGAACATTATATATATATAATTTTCATTTCATTTCAAAATTCATTTCATTCATCATTGGCACCTTGCCGTCTTGAGAGACGATAGTTTGTGCTTTTAAAAGGCATAATAACTTTTACCTATGGTGGTATCGAATGTGACTGATAAGGGTAATTCGCGCTGTAAATGTTCGTTCACAGTTGGTGCATGTGAACACGTAGTAATTTCCACCATAATGCACCATCTTACGTCTCACACGCTCGGTGTGTGACTTATCTGCAATAATTTTCTCTTTTGTCTTTATTCCATTTCTGAACTTTGCCCTCCATGCAACACGTTCAGCGGCGACTTGCTCCCACTGTGCATTATCAATGCCTGTATCAATCATGTCCCGCTTACACACACATTTATATCGTAGTAGAGGCCAACCCTGAGATCTCTTACCCATCTGTAATTCACCAAAAAAGATGTCCTTTGGTATTCTACAATCATCCATCCTCCTAAGATGTCCTATCCATCTAAGTCTACGAAGACTGAGCATGGAATAAACCGTTCCACAACCTGATCTTTCCAATACTTCAGTATTTGTGATTTTGTCTTGCCACTTAATACCAAGAATTCTTCGCAGACACCGCATATGAAAGCTGTTTAAACGTTTCTCTTGGTGTGAGTAAGATGACCAGGTTCCATTGCCATAATGGAGAGTACTAAGGACACAGGCTTGATAGACAAGGACTTTTGTTTTGGCAGTAGCTTCCTGTTCTCATAGACTCTTTTTCTTAACCTGTTCATTGTTGTTGCTGCCTTACCAATCTGGATGTTGATTTTTTGATCTAGGGATAATTTTCTATTTACTACTGATCCTAGATATGTAAAATGGTCTACCATCTCTAGTTCGGCGTCGTCAATAAAGATTGGTGGTACACCATGTGCACCTTGTGACATAATCTGTGTCTTCTGTTTGCTAATTGTTAAACCAAATTCAGAACAAGCATTGGAGAATGCAGATAGTAGACATTGCAATTCTTCCTCAGAGTGGGTCGTAACTGCAGCATCATCTGCAAATTTATATATATATATATATATATATTATATATATATATATATATATATATATATATATATATATATATATATATATATATATATATATAATTTGTCTGGGAATCACCAGCCGAGACGGGCGTCCCGAAAACATTTATCGGGACACTGATTTATTTACTTAACTGATACATTGCCATGGGATGATTTATCGTCTTACGCGACTTTCTGTACCTGCCACGGGCTTCTATACAGCAGATTTCTCTAATCAAACCACCTTTAATTTGACATATAATACAACGTGTCGGCTACTATATTAACAACGTTTAGTTCATAATATTGACACACCCACATTTCCCATTTTCCGCCATCCACTATTGTGCTGACCGAACATTTTATATTTGGTTGTCACTAAATCTTTTAAAATACGGGACTGTACCGGAAAACCGCCAGGTCTGGCAACCCTAGCTGAGCGTTAGACAAGAATGTGGTTTATCATCTGATTTTTTTTCTTCAAAATTGACAGACAGGCAATTTTCAGGATCATCTTAAGCAATTGAAAGTCGGAGGGTAAAATACATGTTCTGACATATCAGATGACAGTTCAAACTGCGCAGTCTGAAAGTCGTCTGCAAACCAATTAAGACAAGAGTGTGGGAGAGGGCCAGAGGCGTCGATTGTTATGAGATGATGGCAGCGTTGGATGCATCATAGTTTCCGAGGACTTTTCCAGTATAATTTCTACATAGCAAATCCTAAGGGCCCGTTCTATAGCCCGGTCCTATAGGGCCCGTTTCAATAACATTGGTCCATGTTATAGCATGTTAGGAATAATTTTGTATTTCATTCGCAATCCAATGAGCGATGTGATCAAAATGATACCAGTTGCCTTTATAACTGAGGACATTTCGTGGTGTCCATTTTATGCTAGGCATACCTGGGTATACAGGTATACCTGGGTTTACAATACATTGTTTTAATTAAGACATTAGGATAACAAATGTGCCCTAAGAGTGGGTGTACAGCTGTTTAAATCCACTACCCAAGCCAGGCAAAGACAATTCAAGACTTAATGGCTATAAGTTTAACACCTTGCAGAATACATTTAGCAAGATATTGGAGAAGATGGTTGCCCTTCACCATCATCATGTGCCATGGCAACAAGCGTGGGCGGTCATGTTTTGCCATCTCGCTCTACCACCAGAGACGTGGATCAGCTAAGTGTTCCTATCTCGGCCATGTCACGTGGCCAAGCCATCCAGGTATTGACATCTCTGCCTTCACCTTGCTCTCTTCCCCTCGATCGTCCAGTTGTCACCAAGTTCCACAATTTATTTCTTCTCATAACATGACAAAATAAACATGACTTGACTGTCTACGTTTAATTTCTCTAATCAGTTTACGATTTTCATTTGTTTCTTGTAGGACTTGGTCGTTGGTATTTCTGTCTGTCCATTGTATCCTTTGCATTTTCCTCAGAAACCACATTTCCACAGCCATAATATGTTTTTAGTCTATTTCCTCATTGTGCACGCTTCACATCCATACTAAGCACAGGCTCTATGTAGCACCACATCACTCTTTTTTCTCATTGAAAATTACATCTTTGTATAGGTCAGTATATTTTCCATATGCAAAAGGCTACTTTCGCCATGTGCATTCTTGTTCTAAAGCAAATCAAATAAAATCAAATCAACTTTATTTCTAATCTCTTCAAGACATCTCCCATAAAATGTTATTGCTGTTATTAGATAATTTTACAGATTCACTTGCTTAAGAATATTCCCATTTACTTGTATATTACACTGTGATGTTTCCGTCTTTCTAGTGACGACCATAATCTGTATCTTCTTACAATTTAATTCTACCCCTAGGTTGTTCACTGTGTGGAACAACCGCATCTACTAAATGTTTCAGATCCTGTCCATTGTCTGCAATCAATACTTAATCATCCAGATATCTAATGTTATTTAGTTTTCTTCCTCCAATGATGATTCCTGTCATATTTCTGAAAATATGTTCACTGTACTTAGAAAAACATCTGGAGACATTACACATCCCTGTCTCATACCTTAATAGGCTGATATTGACCTAATTCATTAGAAATCCTTATGGCGGCTTGTTGTTTCCAATAGATGCTGCTTACAAGTCTAATGTCTTTCTCATCAATTTGTAGATCTGAAAGCATTTTTTTCATGTTGACATGTCTTACTTTATCGAAAGCCTTTGTGAAGTCAATAAAGCAAAGATGCAGTTCTTTGTTTACTTCTATAGAACGTTCAATTTCTGTTTTCAGCATATACACAGCATTTACTGTATTCTTGCGTTCTACAAACCCACGTTGTTCTTCGCCTATTTCAGGTTGTATTTTCTTCTTAACTCTTTGCATAATAACTTTTAATGGTAGAATTGACAGGTAAAATTACCACAGCAGTGTAATTTGTGTACAACAGCTTTAGATATTTTTTCTTAATCAGCACTCTTATAGCGACTGGTGTTAGTCAGTGGGTGACTAATTGTATGGCAGCTACAGCTGCTCTCTAGAAGGGTTGACCAATATTGCAAGAATTGAAGCATCATGGATTGGAAAGATGCTGACATTTGAAGATCATGTCTTTTCGTGCATGCAAATGAGCGACAGGATGCAAATAGCAAAAGATATATATATATATATATATATATATATATATATATATATATATATATATATATATATATATATATATATATATTAGGGGCTTCTTATAAGTCTTTAGCCTGACCATGAAGGAGTAAGCGGAGAAAATTGAAATTTGACACACATATAGCTCATTCAATTTTTAATTGACACATGAATTATGACTTTCCCTCCTCAACTGGTTTTCCCGATATGTTGCATGGCACAACACACCCTATTGCACATTCAACGGTTTGTCAGAACAATGGAGAAATCAGACGCCAGGACTGTGATAGAATTCTTGATGTTACAGGGAAAAACACCTACAGAAATATACAGGGAGATAGAGCCAGTGTTTGAGGAAGTCTGTCCTTCGTATGCTTATGTAAAATATTGGTGTTTGCAGTTTAAATGTGGCCGTTCCCCAGTTGCTGGTCTGCCAAGATCAGGACGACCGTCTTCAGAGTGCAATGATGCAAATGCTGCAAACGTGAAGAAAATCATAGACCAGATTAGGAAAATGACAATTGCAGAGATATCGGGTTCAGCACAACTGAGTAAGAGTACAGTTGTTGGAAGTTTACACAACAGACCGAACATAAGAAAAGTGTGTGCCCCGCGCCTGTTGACATGTGAACAGAAACAAACGCGGGTTGATTGCTGTGGCCAGGTGCTCAACATGTGGCGGTCGAAAAAACATGTTGACGACCATGGTTGCGGTAGATGAGACTAAGATTCATCGTTGTGACCCAGATTCCAAAATTGCCAGCATGCAGTGGAAAACCCCGGGCTCGCCAACACGTATCAAGCCAAGAGCACACAAATCTGCAAGAAAAGTGATGATGACTGTTTTTTGGGACGTCAAAGGTGTCATATTGAAAGATTTCATGCTTCATGGCAACACGGTTAATGGGCAGTACTATGCAGATCTCTTTATCAAACTAAGAAAGTCTGTGACCAGAAATCCAGAGATAGCGCGTACGCAATTTCTGCCTTTGCTTCAATACAACGCGCCCTCCCATAAATCACGGCTTGTGCTACAAACTGCCAACGATTTGAATATTGGAATTCTTCCACACCAACATATTCTCCAGATATGGCACAATCAGACTTTTTTTTTATTTTCACAAATCTTAAAACAACAACTGAAAGGAAATCGTTTTGACAGTGATGAAGATGTCAAACTGGCTTGTGATAACTGGTTTAGTTCGAAAATTAGGTTGTTTTATTCTGAAGGTCTTTTCAAGGTCACGCAGAGATGGCAGAAATGCATAAATTAAGGTGGTGGCTACATTGATAAGGAATAAGTACCGTGCCAAATTTCAATTTTCTCTGCCTACTCCTTCATGGTCAGGCTAAAGACTTATGAGAAGCCCCTTGTATATATCTCAGTTAAAATGCAGCTTCCCTAAACCGCTTTTAAGTCGACAAAAACCGAAAACAAGGACACTGTTTACCTTTCTCACGACAGTTCTGCAGTCAGGCCAGTATCCAGAAAAGACCGCTGGAGCCAATCTCTTAAACACGGCTGTACAGTTGTTTCCTCGGAGATCCTCAGACTTTAGATCAGACACGGAGGAAACGTTGAACTGGCCAGGTCTGTGTGGGCGATACGGGTAGAGCGTACCACAGTTTATAATGTGTACACAAGGGGTGTAAAACATCACGCATGGGTACGTAGGACCATGGTGTTAATTTACCATCATAGCAGTTTATCTTCATCTCAGTATTTCATTGCCTCAATATATTTATTCTGTCAGGTCTTAGTCAGATATAACTGACCTATCGTATAACGGTAGATGGTACTACCTGCTTTATGTTAGCGCTGAATGTTGGGCGCACTTACCAAGCCCGACATCCCATATTGTGTCAACAGCTTCGGGCGGAGGCGCGCAATTTGGAGGGTACAAGTTGTATCTAGTGTGCGAAAATGCAACTAAATACTAAATATCATAGCAGGAAAGACCAGAATTTCAACCTTGGTCAACAACTGGTCTAGGATCGAAACTTCTATTAGTGGGTGTTTTGAGCATTGCTTTGCTGATCCTAGCTTCTCCAGCTTGTCTTGGTCAACATGTGTTGGTGTTACCTTTCCACTGGAGTAATTTAGGCAGGCCGCGATAGACATCTTACTGCATGGGCAACACATGGAAGGTCGAGAGAGGGATCATGCTTCGTGGGCAACTACCATATCGAAATTGAGCCTTGGCTTTGTTGTATGAAGAGGTATAACACCATCTGTTGTCCCCAGCATGGATTGTTGTTATTATGCCCCAAAATAACACTCGCCTGTCAAGATGTGAGGTGCTATTAATAGTGACAGTATATCTATGGGGATAGTGAGACTCACAGTTTCACAATTCCCCCTTTCACCGAGGAGAGGGTTCGAAATCAGATGTGGCCAATTTCTAAGCAGTCCTCTTTGCGTTGATTTCACTTGTAAGACGTCTTGGCCATTTAGAAAGCCAATGCAAATTACTGAACTACCCATGCTTAGTAAGTTGAGTTGAGTTGAGTTAAGAACCGACATCACTGCACGCAGGGCATTCCCATATGTGCTGCGTCCCCTCGTTCAACAGCCTACGAAGAGTCATAATACTAATCGTTCCCACCGCTATCTGATTTAAAGTTCTCCTTGTCTTCCCTCTCAGTTTTGAGATTCTTCCAGAACCCCTGCCGATCCCCCGAAATCTCATTCTTTCCACATATGGGTACTCAATCTGTTTCTCCGCCTTCTCCACCTGGTCCCAAAGGCGCATGACCTCCTCCCCCTTATCCATAAGCAATCTACCACAAAGAGGTGAATTCCCTGCAAGCCTATCAGCCTGTTCATTCTCCCACACCCCCGCATGGTCAGGGAAAAATATCTATACAATTCTCACAATCTGTGACCTCTGAAGCCACGATAGCCATTCCATACGAAACATTCCTTTCTCAACCTTATTATGCATACTCTTTGAATATGTAAAGAATGCAATGTTTGTTGCTGTAGCCTCCTCTAACCAACAGAATGGCGCTGTTACTGCTTCCACTTCCATTCTCATGCACCAAGTTTAAGGTGTACCGACGTGCTGAGGATTGAATAGCCACGGGTGAGCTGGTCGTGAACGTGGACCTTCTGGTATGCGGGCCGGGCGGCGCCAGGTGTATGGACTCCTGAGGGACATCCCCTGCCCCCTTCCTTAGCTGGCAGGCTCTACTAGGGTGACCGGTTAATTCCTGCCTTCAAATCAAACTAACTATGAACAATAAAAAGAATTATCGAAGATACAACGGAGTACGTACTTTGTGCTCAATATCTTTGACAACAGCCAGCGGGGAGAAAATGAAGCGGGGGAGAAGAGGTAGGGGAGATAAGGGAAGGAAAATGAAGAAGAGGGCTGGAGCCAGAAGGGGCAAGAGGAAACCGGATCGTTTGGGACTAACAAATGTACGAGTGGGGTATTGGAATTTAGTGCAAAATAACGAGGAAAAATATTGGAGAAATAGGTCTACGATTTTGATGTCCTGATGTTACAAGAACTGAAGACAAACACTTTTAAGTGTCCTACTATACATGTTACATTAACCCAACCAGGCAGTGAAGACATGGGCAGGCTCTGATGGTCAGGGATGGTTTACATCATTCGATACTGGATATGAGTTGGTGGGGTCAGGAAAGTAAAGAGGTGCAGGGTATGCAGATACAAATCGGACGATACAGCTGTAGCCTAATAAATATACATGTAAGTGGTGAATCTTGCATAAGCAGAATGAGTTGGGACTGGATGCCAGGTTGAGTGGATACCCCTGGTATCAGGTAACTGATAGGTTGTGACTTCAATGCCAGCGCCAAGGTGTGGGACAGGTTGGGAGAGAAGAGACAGGGTACTGATCTTGCTGAGGCCTTGCTTGAGATGGATGTTGTCTGTTAAAATGACAGGACACCCACTAGGCTAGCAATGAGACAGGGGGACCCTGACACGATCATGGACCTGGCACTTGTATCCTAAGAGGCGGCATCAGACATAAAATGGTGTGTCCTTGGGGACCAAGTGACCACCTCCCCTGTTCTGTGCTGATACCTAAGTCTAGCACAGTCAGAGCTAGAAGAGTTCGCGGGGAATTCAGTTATGATTGCGACCACTCTTCGCTCTTGGGGCGCCTTAGATCACGGGGAAGATCTAAACCCACAAAAAGAATCTTCACCCAACCACCATGGTGGACACCAGAGGTGGAAAATTCATGGAGGGAAAAGGAAACAGCCATATGGAATTGGCAAAGGGTGCTGAGAGCAACCAATTCAGTGGACACAGAATTGGAGGAGGCTGAAGATATAAAAAGAAGTAAAGGTGCAGGATTTTAAACTCCAGGCAGCAGAGCCAAAAAAGGATAAAGTGGGAACAGATTATCAATAAAGTCGGCGTGGATGTGACATTGGGTAATGTCTGGAAGCTGCACCTGCAGATGAAGAGACAGGCGATGCTTGGTACACATGGTACCGTTTATGTTGATAACAACCGACCTATGATAACTATCCAGGACAAGGGGTGGGGGGGGGGGTAAGCTTGTCTTGCACGATTTTTAACACAGACGGATCACAGGGCTTTCCGCGTTTCCATCCTGTTTCATGATATTGCGGTCAACACCAGCATCTTTCAGCTGTTATGTTGATTCCTAGGCTAGATTACGCTCATCAGCACGCCACGACTTTCTGAGCGACAAGCTCCATACTCTCATAAGTCACTGGCGTGACTCGAAACACTTCTAATTCTCGTGCGCTCACGTCAACCACAAGAGTATTCGAGGTTAACGGAGAAAGCTGCTAACTCCTCGGCCAAGGAGCCGGCATATATATATATATATATATCATTGGCACCTTGCCGTCTTGACAGACGATAGTTTGTGCTTTAAAAAGACATGATAACTTTTACCTATGGCGGTAGCGAATGTGACTGCTAAGAGCAATTCGCGCTGTAAATGTTCGTTCACAGTGGGTGCATGTGAATACGTGGTCATTTCCACCATTATGCACCATCTTACGTCTCACACGCTCGATGTGTGACTTATCTGCAATAATTTTCTCCTTTGACTTTATTCCATTTCTAATGTTTGCCCTCCATGCAACACGTTCAGCGGCGACTTGCTCCCAATGTGCATTATCAATGCCTGTATCATTCATGTCCCGCTTACACACACCTTTGTATCGTAGTAGAGGCCGACTCTGAGATCTCTTACCCATCTGTAGTTCACCAAAAAAGATGTCCTTTGGTATTTTACCATCATCCATCCTCCTAAGATGTCCTATCCATCTAAGTCTACGAAGACTGAGCATGGAATACACCGTCACACAACCTGATCTTTCCAATACTTCAGTATTTGTGATTTTGTCTTGCCACTTAATACCAAGTATTCTTCTCTGACACCGCATATGAAAGCTGTTTAAATTGTTCTCTTGGTGTGAGTAAGTTGTCCAGGTTTCACTGCCATAGAGAAGAGTACTAAGGACACAGGCTTGATAGACAAGGACTTTTGTTTTGGCAGTAAGCTTCCTGTTCTCCCAGACTCTTTTTCTTAACCTGTTATATATATATATTTTATATTACGTTCTCTCACTTAGAACTCAAACTTAGTCCAAATACGCTACTTCTAGTAGCACTGGGCTCAATTTTTCGTGTGGATTAATTTTCCCCGTAGCGAAGAGGTTACGGACGCGATTCGTAATCCTGTAAATCCGTGTTCGAAACACAGCGGTGCTGGGTTTTTTTTTTCCCAAAAAGGTATAGATGTCGCTCGTTCAGAAAGCAATGGCAATCTACTGATTATAAAACTTGCCAAAGAATCACGAACAGCCAACATGCTGGGGTTGACTGCTATGTCCTGTGTAGGATATGCAGCTATTTTTTTTTTAGCAGTGTCCCTCGCTATTAGGCGAATCCACTCCGATATCAGAGGTACTTGTAATTGACATCCCCAAGTTAAAGACAAGGCGTAAATTTTGAGTCAATACCATTGAAACATATAAAGGTGGGATTTACCGCCCGACTGAATCTATCTTGGAATTGTTATGTGAGCACGGGTTTGATGTGGATGCAAACTTTATTTTCCCCTATAGAGCATGTTACGACATGGAATCTTTTTTCTCCAATGAAAAATTACCAGCTGACTCAAAGTCGACGACGTTTATTTCCAGACACATCCCCCTCTCGTGTGCCGTCGCCTCTAATGTCCCTGGGTTCGACACCCCTAAATGTTTTATCACCACAGGTGATCCACAGGTCCTTGTAAATGAAATGTTGGACTATCTCCACGAAATATCTGCTAGGTCGTATGAGCCATAACTGAAAAAGTTCGAGTCAACCTTTGCACAATTAGGTGACCACCCAAAATTAAGTGAAAGGCTCGACTCCTTTCTGAGAGAATTACCACTGTTTGGGTTGAATAGCGGAAAATATGACATTAACCTCCTGAAACCATATTTGATACAATATTTCCTTGATATTTCCTGTCAGTCTGAGTATGTGTGTGTGTGTGTGTGTGTGTGTGTGTGTGTGTGTGTGTGTGTGTGTGTGTGTGTGTGTGTGTGTGTGTGTGAATGTATATGTTACTGAGAATGTGTGCTTGTGTGTGAGTATCAGTGCATGTAAGTGCGTATTTATGTATGCAAATATGTTTTATTGAATATATGTGTATATGTCTGTATGTCAATGTTTAGCCAAAGCTGATTAGTACAACTAGATAGCTGAATGTTGTATAGGGAAACATCAACCGACGGGCAATCCTTAGGGACAATACACTTGAGTTTAGTGTGGCTCCGTTAACTCCCACGCGTCACATACGTGCTCCAGTTACCTTCCACACATCACACACCTGCCCCAATAACCACCCACACATTACACACTTGCGCCAATAAACCTCAAACACGTGCGCCAATAAACACCCACACATCACACACGTGCGCCAATAAACACCCACACATCACACACCTGCGCCAATTAACATGACACACGTGCGCCAATTAGCTTCCACACATCACACATGTGCACCTATAAACCTTAAACACGTACGCCAATTAACACCCACACATCACACACGTGCGCCAATTAACACCCAAACATCGCACACGTTCGCCAATTAACACACACACACACATCATACATATGTGTCTATTAACTCCCACACATCACACACACACACTAGCTCTTAAAATGCATGTGTTCTGATGGCCGGTTCGTCCCCCACACCGGTTAGCTGGACCTGAGGGCTGACGTCACGTTCAGAAAGCAATGACAATATAAAATTTAGTTGTATTTATTTAATAGGACGTTGCAATTATCCCCATCATTTATTAACTGTTTGTGATTCAATAGGCAACAGAGTTCACAAGTGTGCAATTACTTTCTGAACTACCGATGCATCATACCATTGGAATCAACTAAATCGGATTGCTTCTGAAACGCCCACGAATTTCCAACCCTCGATTCGATATGTACGGAAATTATGCAACTGTGCCAACTAGTGAAGTACAATTCCCAGAAAAATCGACCCGAGGTAGACCTAGCGTTCTGCAAAGGCTATGGACATGTTTCTCATTATTAGGTATAGAACGTTAATGAACTAACTGCATGCTACTGAACTTTTAATTATATGTTTACAATGAACTGATCACAGATGAAATAACTGTAAATTATAGCCAAGCAATGGACGAAGAATACTGTGGGTTTGTAGAAGGCAAGGCACAGGAAATTCTGTGTATATACTGAGAATAGTAATGGAAAGTTCTATAGAAGTAAACAAAGATCTATATCTTTGCTTTATTGGCCATACAAAAGATTTGGATAAAGTGAGACATGTCAACGTGATAAGAATGCTTGAAGATCTACAAATTGATTGAAAAGACCTTAGACTTGTAAAACACATATATTGGAAAATACACCCTGCCATCAGAATTAATAACGATGTAGGTCAATATCAGCCGGTCTCTCTGGCTGTGGGGTTACAACACTTTCTCTCTGTAATCCCGTTTATCACGCAGAGTCTCGCAGCGGAGCGAGAACTGAGGTGGTTCGACCCCCGCTCGTGACTTGCGGATACTGAGCCGGCCGCTCAGAAAGCAATGGCAAACTACTGAGCGTAATCTTGCCAAGAGATCAACAGACAGCTGAAAGATGCTGCTGTTGACAGCTAAGTCCTGTAAAAGGATACGCAAAACATTTTAGGTCAATATCAACCTATTAAAAGAGGTGTGAGACAGGGATGTGTAATGTCTCCAGATCATTTTTCCCTGTACAGTGAATTTTTTTTTCCAGAAATATAGAAGATATGGAAGGAATCAACATTGAGGGACGATACATGAATAACATTGGATATGCAGATGATACATTCTTGATTTCAGACAATGAACAGGACCTGCAAAATGTAGTAGATGCGGTTGTTGCAGACAGTGAACAACTAGTGTTACAACTGAATATTAGGAAGACACAGATTATGGTCGTCACTGGGAAGAAGGAAATACCACAATGTGATATACACGTAAATGGGCATATTCTTAAGCAAGTTAATCGGTACAGTTATCTCGGCACAGTCATAACATCTGATGGGAGATGCCTTGAAGAGATTAGAACAAGAATTGCCATTGCGAAGGTAGCCTTTTGCAAGATGAAAAACATACTGACCAATAAAAAGATATCAATTCAAACGAGAAAAAGAGTGTTGAAGTGCTACATAAACCTGTACTTTTGAATGGATGTGAAGCGTGTGCAATGAGCAGTCAAGCTGAAGATTAAAAAAAAAAACATCTGTTGGCTTTGAAATGTGGTTTCTAAGGAAAATACAAAGAATACCATGGACAGACAGAAAAACCAATGGATAAGTTCTTCAAGAAACAAATGAAGATCGTAAACTGATTAGAGACATTAGACGTAGACAAACAGAAATTGGGGCATGTTATGAGAAGAAATGCCTTGAAAACTTGGTGACGATTGGCAAGATCGAAGGGAAAATACAAGGGGAAGACCGAGAAGTAAATACCTGGATGTCTTCGTCACGTGGCATGGTCGGGACAGGAACACAGAGCTTATCCACGACTCTGCTGATCGAGTAAGATGGCAGAACACGACGCCCACGCTTATCGGCATGGCACATGATGGAAGGATGGAATGGAAGGAGGAAATAAGGACAGAAAAAGAGTGAAGATTCTTGATTGCTGTCATCTTGGCATGGAGACACGTTACAACACAAGCCGTTACAGTCTTGAATATCACACAGTTAGTATGTTAGCTGTTGTTGTATTATGCTTGCGCTCCGGACATGTCCACGGGTGCTCAGATGCCTAACATATACATCAACGTCCTGCGGCTTATGGTCTATGTTGGTTGACTAGGCCCCTCATTCTCCCTATCTGCTTCTCGTATCTGGCCGTGTCAGTTGTGAAGATCACTAAGTATGGACACGCACTTTCACCCAAGTAACAAGGGGCTTATACTAATGGCCATGAACTAATCATAATTTAATTAACTTATAATTCAAAACAATCTCTTCCCCGTAGTGAATTTGAAGAACGAAGACACAATCTCTAGATTGCACGATTTATTGCTTGGCATATTTCGCTGCATCTCGTCAGGTGCATACTGCAGAATTCACACAACGACAGTCCTTTGATCCAAAAATATTCAGAGATACCATTCGAACTGGTTGAATTATTGGATATTATGGACATAATAAACACATGGCATCCATGAATATGGCCTTCCTATTCGCCAACGTTCCATTAGATCAGACAGCGAAAATAATAATTGAACGCATTAATGACAAACAACTAAAACTAGGCATACCAACATCTATTCTGGAGAGGCTATTACTAATATGTACCGCCAACATACAATTCAATTTTCTAACAAAGTCATACCACCAAATTGACGGAGTGGCCTTGGGGAGTCCTCTTGGCCCTATTCTAGCGGACATCTTCATGGCACATTTAGAAGAAAAGAGATCCTCAGACATTAACAGCTTAGTCTTCTACCGTCGTTACGTGGACAATATACTAATTATCACCACAGACGAGCTTCAAGCAACATCGTTCCAGGCCATAATGAACATGGCGCATAAAAACATCTCTCGATCTATGAAAAACAAACACAAGGAAGCGTTACCGTTCCTAGATATTCTAATGAGACGCAGAGCAGACAGTGCAATTCAAAGATTGGTGTATCGCAAAGAAACATGGATTGGCCAATGCTTACAGAGGTACTTGAAACTCTGAAGAAAGCCTTAAACCTGAATGGGTACTCCACAGGATTTATAAAACGCCATTGCCAACAACCCAAACCAAGACCAGACGAAACTACAGTCCCTAAACTCAAGGCATTCATCCAGCTAACCTTTCGAGGGGGATGATGTAATGCATCGTCTTCAAGACCGGCTCATTACAGCAGTCGGTCGAACATTCTGTGCTGCAATTCCAGTCATTAGGTACATAAATACACCGATTCCAATTCCAGCAGTAAAAGAGCCTGTTCCTCTGAACGCCAAAAAACAATTTTATTTACCAATTCACATGTGCAAAACATGAACAAAAGAGTGTCTAAACACATACCTCAATGGATTGACAAGCTACTACACAAAGTCGATGGGAGCCTACTGGGGACGACACACCGGAAGTTCCCGCTTCATCAATTTCTAGGCATATGCTGGAAAGCGGCCATGTGATGGTTAGAGGCAGGGCCTTTCGCGTGTTGTTTAACACACAAACTACTCGCTTCTTAATGTTTGCAGAAGCAATCATGATTAATCTACACAAGCCAGTTTTGTGCAAACAGAAAAACATTTTAGTCAGTTTAAAATTGCCGTGGTAGACAATTGACATTACTGTGCGAACATGTGTATATGTCAGCTTGAAGGATTTATCTAGTTATTTTATTTTACGTTGTGTCAATTCTGCAGTATTTACCTGACGAAATGCACCGAAATATGTCAGGCAATAAATCGTAACTTATAATTATAGAATTGTACTTAACTGAGTTCAGCCAGTTACGTGATTTAATATGCTGAATACATATCTGAGGCTGAAAACCTCTAACTTGTTACGTGGAGTCTGTCCTAAGTGGAGCATGGTAGTAGAAGCGAATATACTCGGGTGGAGGACCCCTTTTATGCTGTTTAATGTTAGTTTAAATAATGCATTTTTGGGTTAGTCTTATATATACAAAAATCTGCATACGTTCACGTACACTATTCTACATTCATTCAAATATAGTCATGTCATCTTCTTCTGGAACATCGTCATAACTCTCCACATCCTGAATACCGGTCAGAATCTATTGCGACTCCATTTCATGCAGAACCATTTGTCCCAGTCTCTCATGTCCAGCAGTAACAGGTTCACCTTGGACGGAATTACGCAGTACGTCTGCCTCAACAGGCGAGTGCAAGACAGACGTGACAGCACGAACTCAAACGGACTTCACGAGGGTTAAGTGTCTCGTGACCACCGGATTGAGTAGGAAACGAGAGACGAGACTCGGACACGGATGAGAGAGGATGTGTGACTGTGTGGAGAGACATAATAGACTAATGCTTACACCTCAGTGCGAATGAATATGACCGCACATGAACGTGTGTTTGTGTGCGTGGCTATATACGAGTGCGCATTTTTTTGATAGTTGCGCAAGAGTAATGTGAAAACCGGTGCTAGAGCGTATTTGGAGTTGTATATACATTCTGTGATATTTATGTTAATAACATTTACGATGTATTCTCATTAAAACATGTATTTCACATTCTTGTTTTCACGCCTCATCTGTACTCGCACCATCTGCCTGTCTGAATCCACTAGAGACGTTGACAATCTTGATATATTTCCTCAAATCTAGACAAGGTACGCCATTTGCTTAGGTAGGATTTAAATCTTTCTACATGTTGAGAAAAGCTCTCTCCTGCTTCCTTTCAAGCAGTCTTGAACTGTTTCTTGTAGTTCTCTCCATCTATTTCAAACCGTGCTAACAAAGCTTTCTTCAGTATTTCATAATTGTCCAACTCCTCAGGGCGTATTAAAGAGAGTACGAAGCTAGTTGTAATCTGCTGAAATAGAAGTTGTTTTGTTGCTGAATTGCAGAATTTTTATTTGGTTGAACATTAGGTACTATATTTCTAGTCTATAAATATATAATGCCGTCTTCCTGGCCTAGAGGTTAGCGACTTTTCTCCATAATCTCGTATATTCTCGTAAGTGACGTTACGACGGTGAGAATCAGCAGTGGTTCGAATAGCGTCGGCAACTTGCGGGGTATGTGAGCCGGCCGCTCAGAAAGCAATGCCAAACAATCAGCTGAAAGATGCGATGTCCTGAAAAGGATATGCAAAACATTATTATTATTATTATAAATATAGTGTCCATAGGAATAGACTATGGAATGCTATGCAGGAATTTGGAATACCAAGGAAGTTAATCAACATGACCATACTATGCATGGAAGATACTTATAATATAGTAACATATAAAGGCAGGAAATCAGACCCCTTCCAAATAACATCTGGCTTGAAACAGGGTGATGCACTATCGCCGCTACTCTTCAATCTGGCTCTAGAGAAAGTTATAAGGAAGGTAAAGAAGAAATTTGATATTGGAGGAACATCCAAGCTGCTTGGTTATGCAGATGATATAGATATTATAGGGCAAAGTGAACAAAAGACATTGGAAATATTGGCTCACTTAAAGGAAAAAGCCCAACAGATGGGGCTGGTTATCAACCAAGATAAGACAGAATATATGGTAATTTCAAGAGACGGAATGGCTAAAAACTCTGGCCACATACAAATAGATAATATGATCATTAAAAGAACGGAAACATACAAATACCTGGGTACAATCTTCAACTGCTCCAACATCATAATGGAAGAAATACAAACTAGAATCAACTCTGGAAATAAGATATACTATGCACTACAACATCTACTAAAATCAAAGGCGCTATCTCGTAACACCAAAATCACAATATACAAAACACTGATCAGACCAGTTATGCTGTATGGCTCTGAAACCTGGAGTACAACGAAAAGAGACGAAGCCTTGTTACAAACCTTTGAGAACAAAATTTTAAGACGCATCTTTGGACCCATTAGGGATACACATAGTGGAGAGTGGAAAAGTAGAAGTAACAAAGACATTTATGATCTGTTTAAGTCCCCGCTAATCACTGTTATCATGAAGGCTAGTAGACTACAATGGCTGGGGCATATAAAAAGAATGGAAGATAATAGGGAAACAAAACTCGCTTACACTCAGGAAATAAATGACCACAGACCCCGAGGTAGACCAAGAAGGCGATGGAGAGATAATACATGTACAGACCTACAAGCACTTGGAATCAACGACTGGCAAGAGAAGGTCCACCAGAGAGACGAATGGAGACGGATTGTATTTGGAGCAAAGAACCTCAATTACTCGGAACGCTGAAGAAGAAGAAGAATAAATATATAATAGCCCTAATTTCAAATAATCTGTGAAGACAGCCACTTGAAGTCACGGTGTTACAGAGTGTAGGTTGTAGAGTCCACGATACCCCAAAACAAAATGGCCAACCAAAAATATTGCAGTTTCTTACGAACACCTTTTGAATTGTCCCAACTGACACATCAAATTCATTCGCTGTCGAACATATATATATATATATATATATATATATATATATATATATATATATATATATATATATATATATATATATATATATATATATATATATATATTTGGACTTCCGGTCACGAACATGGAGGATGGATGATGAATCGGTTAAGGCCTCTGGAGTGTTTATGATCCGATCGTTGCTACCTTACATTCACATTTTCCTATTATTGGACTTGTAGTTTGTGGTTCCGTCGCCCTGCTACTGAGTTGAGGGCGTGGCGCGACACTGTGAGCTGTGAATTTCGTGCGAAATGCTTTAAAATCTGCCCGAGGTTGTGGAGCGTGAGCTGCATGTTCAGAGCAATGGTGCTGGCTATGTCTCAGAATTGACCGGTTTTTGTGCCGTATGCAGAAATGTGTGGCTGCTGGTCTTATGGTTGACTACCGCCAACTTTGACGATGAACTGTGCTTTAGTGGAGGACTGTTGTTTTGGCATTATGGAGATGGTATTTTTTTGTTTTGTTGCGTGAACTACATTTCGGATACAAAATGGCGTGGCTGTCTAGAAAACATCTAGATACGGAACAACAACATCTAGAAATATCGAGACTTTGTAGGCGAACATCTGGTTGGGAAAGTGACTGCCTATTTCATCAAGGATGAACTGTATGTTTCGTAGAGGACTTTTGTGGTGACATTCTGGCGGCGGCATTATGCACGGTGTGCCTGAGCGGACCGTTGTTTGTCGAGACTCCTGTCTTTTCCACTTTTCCAATTTGGCAGTGGGGAACATTTTATGTGATATTCACTGACACGGAAAAGGAGCATAATGGGGACGACCTTTGCTGTGATGTTGGAACCGACGACTAATGACTAACTAACGACTTAAAAGTAAACAAAAAAAAACATAACCGCTTAGAAGCACTATATATATATATATATACTAGCTGACCCGGCCCGGCTTCGCCCAGACCCTGGTGGGGAGCATCTCATTTAATTCATATAAGTAGTCATATAAGTTCTCGTTCCCGTTACCGACTATCTGTCTGTCTGTCTGTCTATCTGTCTGTCTGTCTGACCCGGCCCGTCTTCGCCCAGACCCTGATGGGGAGAATCTCATTTAATTCATATAAGTAGTCATATAAGTTCCCGTTCCGACTATCTATCTGTCTGTCTGTCTGACCCGGCATCGCCCAACTCCTGGTGGGGAGAATCTCATTTAATTCATATAAGTAGTCATATAAGTTCCCGTTCCCGACTATCTGTCTGACTGTCTGTCTGTCTTGGGTAAATGGAGGAGGGAGGAGGAAGAGGGAGGTGGAGGAGGGAAGAGGAGGGAGGAGACAGGAGGAGTAGGGAGGAATAGGAGGGAGGAGGAGGGATTAGGAGGAGGAGGGAGTAGTGTGGAGGAGGAGGCGAGGAGGAGGGAGGAGGAAGAGGGAGGAGGAGGGAGAAGAAGGGGGGAGGAGGAGAACGCAGGAGGAGAAGGGAGCAGGAGGAGGAGAGGGAGGAGGAGGGAGGAGGAGGAGAGAGTAGGAGGAGGGAGGAGGCGGAGGGAAAAGGAAGAGGGAGGAGGAAGAGGGAGAAGGAGGAGGGAGAAGGAGGGGGAGGAGGAGGAGGGAGGAGGAGGAATGTGAAGGGAGGAGGAGGGAGGAGGTAGAGGGAGGAGGAGGAGGGAGGAGGAGGGAGGAGGAGGAGGGAGGAAGAGGGAGGAGGAGGAATGTGAAGGGAGGAGGAGGGAGGAGGTAGAGGGAGGAGGAGGGAGGAGGAGGGGGAGGAGGGAGGAGGAGGATGAGGGAGGAAGAAGGAGGAGGAGGGAGGAGGAGGAAGAGGGAGGAAGAGGGAGGAGGAGGAATGTGAAGGGAGGAGGAGGAGAAGGGAGGAGGGATGAGGAGGAGGAAGAGGGAGGAGAGGGAGGAGGTAGAGGGAGGAGGAGGAGGAGGAGGAAGGAGGAGGTGGGAGGGAGGAAGAAGGAGGAGGAGGGAGGAGGAGGAAGAGGGAGGAAGAGGGAGGAGGAGGAATGTGAAGGGAGGAGGAGGAGAAGGGAGGAGGGATGAGGAGGAGGAAGAGGGAGGAGGAGGGAGGAGGTAGAGGGAGGAGGAGGGGGAGGAGGAAGGAGGAGGAGTAGGCGGGAGGAAGAAGGAGGAGGAGGGAGAAGGAGGGATGAGGAGGAGGAGGGAGGAAGAGGGAGGAGGAGGAATGTGAAGGGAGGAGGAGGGATAGGGAGGAGAGGAAGATGGTAGGAGGAAGAGTGGAGAGGAGGAGGGAGGATGTAGAGGGAGGAGGAGGGAGGAAAAGGGAGGAGGGAGGAGGAGGGAGGAGGTAGGACTAGGAGGAAGAGGGAGGAGGAGGGAGGAGAAGGAAGGAGGAGGAAGAAGGAGGAGGAAGAGGGAGGAGGAGGATGGAGGAGGGAGAGGGAGGAAGAGAGAGGAGGAGGAAGGAGGAAGAGGGAGGAGGAGGATGGAGGAGGGAGAGGGAGGAGGGGAAGAGGAAGAGGGTAGGAGGAGGAGGGGAGAGGAGGAGAAGGAGGAGGGAGGAGGCAGAGGGAGAAGAAGGAAGGAGGAGGAGGAAGGAGGGAGAATGAGGAGGGGAGGAAGGAAAGGGAGGTGGAAGAGGAGGAGGAGGGAGGAGGAAAGAGGTAGGGGGAGGAGGAGGTAGAGGGAGGAGGAGGAGGAAGGAAAGGGAGGAGGAAGAGGAGGAGAAGGGAGGAGGAGGGTGGAGGGAGGAGGAGGAGGTAGAGGGAGGAGGAGGGAGGAGGTAGGAGGAGGAGGAAGAGGGAAGAGGGAGAAGAAGGGAGAAGGAGGAGTGAGGATGATGAGGGAGAAGGAGGCAGGAGGAGGAGGAGGAGGGAGGCAGGAGGTGGAGGAGGGATAAGGAGGGAGAGGGAGGAGGAGGGAAGATGAGGTAGGAGGGGGAGGAGGCGGAGGGAGTAGGAGGGAGGAGGATGGAGGAGGAGAGGAAGAGGGAGAAGGAAGAGGGAGAAGGAGGAGGGATGAGAGGGAGGAAGAAGAGGAGGAGGGTGGAGGGAGGAGGTAGAGGGAGGAGGAGGGAGGAGAAGAGAGAAGGAGAGAGTTCGCCATTCCGAATTCATACTCGTCTAGTTCTTCCCTTCTACACGACTGTAGATAACTTCCTTACACATAAAAAGATGAATTGTTATTGATATTGCCGTGGCATGGAGGAATATCAGCAGCAGAGTTGATCCAAAAAACCAAAGACTGAGATCTACCGAGAGCCATGAACGCCTACGCCAGCCGGCACGGCACTTGATGATGATGATTGCCGTGTGACGATTCTGTGTAGTCACGTCATTTTCTTCCCTTTCCCTAGCGTTTTGGTTCGGGGATTCTTTCATCATCATCATCATATATTTACGTACGTATTTTGGGAGGGGGAGGAGGGAGGAGGAGGAAGAAGAAAAAAAAAACTATGACAGTTGACAGCTCTGGAATGAAAGGAAGGCGTGTAGAAAATTTCATCTCAATCGGATGGGCCGTTCGCGAACAAATAAAGGACATACATATTTACATACATATATACATATACACATACACTTTGTTTTATAGATATAGATATATATATACAATTTTAAATAGTCAGAAATTTGTGGCGACATTGTCCTGTTTGTGATCAATGTGAAAACGTGGCAACACTGATGGAGGTGTCAGTACGCGGTGAAAGTGATCGTTTACACACAACAACAGATTGACAACAAACAACACGGTGTATGTGGGGAGTGACTGAGATTGTTCTTGGAGGAGGGAGGAGGAGGAGGGAGGAAGAGGGAGGAGGAGGAATGTGAAGGGAGGAGGAGGGAGGAGGTAGAGGGAGGAGGAGGGAGGAGGAGGGGGAGGAGGGAGGAGGAGGAGGAGGGAGGAAGAAGGAGGAGGAGGGAGGAGGAGGAAGAGGGAGGAAGAGGGAGGAGGAGGAATGTGAAGGGAGGAGGAGGAGAAGGGAGGAGGGATGAGGAGGAGGAAGAGGGAGGAGGAGGGAGGAGGTAGAGGGAGGAGGAGGAGGAGGAGGAAGGAGGAGGTGGGAGGGAGGAAGAAGGAGGAGGAGGGAGGAGGAGGAAGAGGGAGGAAGAGGGAGGAGGAGGAATGTGAAGGGAGGAGGAGGAGAAGGGAGGAGGGATGAGGAGGAGGAAGAGGGAGGAGGAGGGAGGAGGTAGAGGGAGGAGGAGGAGGAGGAGGAAGGAGGAGGGGGAGGAGGGAGGAAGAAGGAGGAGGAGGGAGAAGGAGGGATGAGGAGGAGGAGGGAGGAAGAGGGAGGAGGAGGAATGTGAAGGGAGGATAAGGGATAGGGAGGAGGGGAAGAGGAAGATGGTAGGAGGAAGAGTGGAGAGGAGGAGGGAGGATGTAGAGGGAGGAGGAGGGAGGAAAAGGGAGGAGGGAGGAGGAGGGAGGAGGTAGGAGGAGGAGGAAGAGGGAGGAGGAGGGAGGAGAAGGAAGGAGGAGGAAGAAGGAGGAGGAAGAGGGAGGAGGAGGATGGAGGAGGGAGAGGGAGGAAGAGGGAGAGGAGGAAGGAGGAAGAGGGAGGAGGAGGATGGAGGAGGGAGAGGGAGGAGGGGAAGAGGAAGAGGGTAGGAGGAGGAGGGGAGAGGAGGAGAAGGAGGAGGGAGGAGGCAGAGGGAGAAGAAGGAAGGAGGAGGAGGAAGGAGGGAGAATGAGGAGGGGAGGAAGGAAAGGGAGGTGGAAGAGGAGGAGGAGGGAGGAGGAAAGAGGTAGGGGGAGGAGGAGGTAGAGGGAGGAGGAGGAGGAAGGAAAGGGAGGAGGAAGAGGAGGAGAAGGGAGGAGGAGGGTGGAGGGAGGAGGAGGAGGTAGAGGGAGGAGGAGGGAGGAGGTAGGAGGAGGAGGAAGAGGGAAGAGGGAGAAGAAGGGAGAAGGAGGAGTGAGGATGATGAGGGAGAAGGAGGCAGGAGGAGGAGGAGGGAGGCAGGAGGTGGAGGAGGGATAAGGAGGGAGAGGGAGGAGGAGGGAAGATGAGGGAGGAGGGGGAGGAGGCGGAGGGAGTAGGAGGGAGGAGGATGGAGGAGGAGAGGAAGAGGGAGAAGGAAGAGGGAGAAGGAGGAGGGATGAGAGGGAGGAAGAAGAGGAGGAGGGTGGAGGGAGGAGGTAGAGGGAGGAGGAGGGAGGAGAAGAGAGAAGGAGAGAGTTCGCCATTCCGAATTCATACTCGTCTAGTTCTTCCCTTCTACACGACTGTAGATAACTTCCTTACACATAAAAAGATGAATTGTTATTGATATTGCCGTGGCATGGAGGAATATCAGCAGCAGAGTTGATCCAAAAAACCAAAGACTGAGATCTACCGAGAGCCATGAACGCCTACGCCAGCCGGCACGGCACTTGATGATGATGATTGCCGTGTGACGATTCTGTGTAGTCACGTCATTTTCTTCCCTTTCCCTAGCGTTTTGGTTCGGGGATTCTTTCATCATCATCATCATATATTTACGTACGTATTTTGGGAGGGGGAGGAGGGAGGAGGAGGAAGAAGAAAAAAAAACTATGACAGTTGACAGCTCTGGGATGAAAGGAAGGCGTGTAGAAAATTTCATCTCAATCGGATGGGCCGTTCGCGAACAAATAAAGGACATACATATTTACATACATATATACATATACACATACACTTTGTTTTATAGATATAGATATATATATACAATTTTAAATAGTCAGAAATTTGTGGCGACATTGTCCTGTTTGTGATCAATGTGAAAACGTGGCAACACTGATGGAGGTGTCAGTACGCGGTGAAAGTGATCGTTTACACACAACAACAGATTGACAACAAACAACACGGTGTATGTGGGGAGTGACTGAGATTGTTCTTGAACTCTTTTCAACTTTTGAGGTTGCGAAGCAAACAGGAAAACAGAACAAGACTACTACGAAGATTGCTAGAATATTCATTCATTCATTCATTCATTCATTCATTCATTCATTCATTCATTCAACCATACATTCATTCATTACTTTCTTCATTTGGTATGAAGGAAGGCATATAAGTAGTTGTGTTTCTAAACTTTAATTCTTAGGTAAAACTTTAACCAAAGGCGTTTTTCGAAGTCTAGTGTTGCAAGTAAATTTAGGATAATGGCCGTCGTTTGTGATTGTGCATTACATTTGTATGTAAGTAAAATTATGAATGCAGACATTGTTTCAAGCAGCATACATTTTAGGACCCCTGTAGTGACATCCAATTTTATAAACAGAACTTTGAGTTGTATTAAGCCTCACGAGCCTTATGTAAAGTTTAAAAAAAAAAAAAAAAGCATTCAACAAAAAAATGAAAAGTTAGATCAAATCATTGAGACATATTGGCTATCATCATTACCACAATTTTAGTCAGCATCATCTACATCCACAAGAAGAAAACAATGTTTTTTGTGGATGTTTAGCAGTGTCTTTCTTGTGTCCGAGTCGTGCATCATGATGTATGGTGCCTAACTAAAATATGGTAACAGCCATCTTGTGTTACGCTTTCTTCCCACATACGCTATCGTATGTATCAGGGAGGCTAATTAGTGGATACCTGTCGGAGACACAATACATATGTTCTTATTAGCAGTACTGTGACATTTCAAGTAGCATGAAATGATAGTGGCGTTTAACAGTGATCAATTACACTTTAACGGACAGAGATCATGTCAGCCAATCATAACATCATGTCCCATGCCGGTAAGCGTGGGCGGTCATGATTCGCAATCTCAATCGATCATATAAGAGTCGTTGCTCAACTCTGTGTTCTTGTCTCGACCATACCGCGTGGCCAAACCATCCAGGAATTTACTTCTCTGCCCTCTCCTTGTTCACTTCCCCACAATCTTGCCAGTTGTCATCAAGTTCTCCAATTTATTTCTTCTCATAGGGTGGCCAAATATTTTGACTGTCTATGTCTCATTTACCCAATCAGTCTACGATTTCTATTTGTGTCTTGTAGGACGTGATCATTGGTTTTTCTTTCTGTCCATGGTATTATTTGCATTTTCGTCAGAAACCACATTTCCACAGCCATCAGATGTTTTTCAGGTTGTTTGCTCATTGTTCACGCCTCACATCTATACAAAAGTACAGTTTCTATATAGCACCTTAATACTCTTTTTCTCGTTGCAATCGACAACCTTTTATTGGTGAGTATGTTTTACATCTTGCAAAAAGCTATCTTCGCCAAGGAGATTCTTGTTCTAATGTCTCCCATCTCCCATCAGATATTATGACTGTTCCGAGATAACTGTACCGATTCACTTGTTTAAGAATATGCTCATTTACTTGTATATTACATTGTGGTATTTCCTTCTTTCCAGTGACGACCATAATCTCTGTATTCTTACTATTCAGTTCTAACCCTAGTTGTTCATTGTGTGCAACAAACGCATCTACTAAATGTTGCAGATCCTGCTTATTGTCTGCAATCAATACTGTATCATCCGCATATCTACATTTATGAAAATATTTTCACCGCATAGGGTAAATTCGCTCTTAATATGTTGATATTGACCTACTTCATTATCAATCCTTATGGCAGCTTTCTGTTTCCAATATATATATATCTTTTACAAGTCTAAGGCCTGTCCCATAAATTTGTAGATCTGCACGCATCTTCATCACATTGACATGTCTTACTTTATCGAGAAGTTATCTTTGCGGGTTAGCTTCCCTCTTAATGTCCAGATTGCTCATTTTGGCTGTTCAGTTAATTTTCAGCAATCTTTTATAAAACCACATCTCCAAGGATTCTACAGATTATTTCGCCTGTTTACTAATTTTCCAGGATTCGCAGCCGTATGGTAAAATTGGCTCCATGTATCATGCAAGAGCACTTTTTCTAACTTTCAACGACTTCCAATTAATTACATACAATGTTCTTCATTTGATAGTTTGGTTTTTTTTTTTTATTTTTGCTTGTCCTTTTCTGTTCTTGATCTCTGTGTCAGATATGACATACTTTTAGAAATTCGGAGGATAGTATAACTAGAAACTCCATGGTCTGGAACCGACAACGAAAGCGATATAGAGGAAGGCCTGCAATCCCATAGGGAATATAATTGGAAACAGAAATGAGTAATGTGGGAAGGACGTGGAAGTAACTGCATGAGGAATCAGAAGATAGGACATGAGTTGGTTGGGAAATGTGTCATAATCTCCCCATTAGTTCTACCGCGTCGTCAGTAACGACGCCTGGCGAGTACGGCCAGGGGTCCACCTGTGAGCGACACTAACCACACTGTGGCAGAAATAGCCAGTCGGTGAATGCGTGGATCATGCAGTCCACGCAGGGACGCAACTCCGACTAGCCAGACTCACAGTGGGTTAGCGGCCAGACGGCTTGGGAGTGTTGGACGAGACAGACTGGAATGAATGGTGCTCGTATACTTGGGTGTATGAACGCAATAGAGAGAACGCCTGTGTGAAGATTGAAGACTGCGCGCCTGTGAGTTGTGTATATTGTATTGATATATCTATTGAATGTATTATTGCATCGTCATTGTAATTGTATGATACATGTAATTGTTGCGATGAGTGAGGTGTGTGAATAAAGTGTTTGCATTGTAAGTGTAGTGCGTCACGTCAAGTCATTCTGTGACCGTGTTTTGTATCACACTTGTTGGTGATTACGAGCCTGGGTTATTGCTGAATGCAAGACTCTGACAAGTGTGAACATGGGTGCATCGTCCTTCGTGGATTATTTGAACCATAAGTGTAAACGTGGGTGTATCATCCATCTTGGAATTAGTTGTAAAATAGGATTGAACGTGTGTGTGAGCGAAAAGTTTTGGAAAGAAAGGCTAATGCAGTCATGTTTGATAGCTCTTCCTCAGATGAAGAAACATGTGAAAATCATCCTATTAATTCAGCACAGGCCATTGATGTATTTCATCTTAACAAATGTACCATCTGTGATCGTTTTCATGAAGATAGCCTATTAACATGCGGCCATGCAATACCTATTGCCAATGAAGAAGCCAATTTGGTAATAAACTCCAGAGGTAAACTTAACATCCACCGCGGATTTGTAAATGGCAAATCTGCCACCATTTTACGTGATAGTGGGTGTACTCTTATTGGTTTAAAGAGAGACTTTATTTTACCTTCAGATTATACAGGCAAACATGTTACATGCAGAACTTTCTCAGGTAACATCGAGAAATACCCACTTGCATGGGCATATATTGACACCCCATTTCTCACAGGAAAGGTTAAATGCGCAGCATTATCCAACCCATGTTGCGTGTAGCGAAACGCCAGTGGCCCATGTCCTTATGCATTCTTTGATTAGGGAAAACAGGGGGAATTGGCTTTCGGGAACTCTCAGTTCTCTTGTCCGATCAATTCCCCTGAAGGATAGTTCTCTGGGTTACCTCTCTACAACCCGATCTTCTTAATAGAATGATTGGAAGTCTGGCGTGTCTTGGGGAAAACCCGATGGCGCGCCTTGCACCAAATATGTAATAGTATAATTTCTTGGGGCATGAATGGACATTGAAAACCTTATCGGTTGTCGGCACAATGTATTGAAGTTTTAAAGAATTTTACAAGTCAAGTGCCGTCTCCTACTGGAGGAATGAAAAGGTAAACTTGGGTTTTCTTTAGTCCAGCCAAAACTTGGCCTATAAATCTCTGCTGTCTCAACTGGTGAAACGAACTGGCGAAAAGCCGGTCATGCCCATATTGTGAGTGGGTTGACCGTTGGCCAATCTAGTTAGGCGTTCTGTTCTTGACATCGCCTGGGAACGAATCTGAGCAATATCTCTCCCTGGATGATTTCGCTTGTTCTTGGCGGCAGATGGGAAGGTGTTATTTTTCTTCATACAGCCTGTACTCTGCCTAGTGTCATCTTTAGTTTAAATATAAACACAACCTATATACAGTATGCCGGAAAGGGGGGGGGGGGAATGCTCCGTGGGGATGGTCTCCACCAATCTATGATCTATCTTCTTGAGCCGGAAGAGGCTATCCACAGTGCTATCTCTTTCGTCTTTTAGTCGATAGGATGATGTCGGGAAGATAATGGACTTCTCTATCTCACTGAGAGAACCTGAACTCATCTGAATCTATGGGTTATTTGAGGCACTGCCTGTACATTGCGGCGACAGCTCAGACAAGAGCAGCGGCCGGAAGGAGTAGTATTTTTTTTTCCTTTCTTGCTGGGAATGGGGAACGACACTTCTTTACATACACATAATTACCCACACAACACCACAAGAGCTTTGTCGTGAGAAAGGCAGGTTTTGCCAGTGAGAAATAAGCCGGGAAATGAATGTGCCCAATAATAATAAAGGCTTGGTATGAGTGTGGAGAGTGAGTCCTGTAGGCAAAAAGTTCCTGGGGTGGACAACCGGACGTCTACAAGCTGGAGGTCTACTCAAGCTCGGACGTAGCCAATCCAGGGGCTACCTGACAGGTCAGGCCCATTCATTCGGGTCTCTTATCTAATGTATTGGGTAGGGAACCTATATGTCAAATGTAGTAACTGAGGCCCTATTGGTCCTCAGGATTGTGGTACTTGAGTCAGCCTAGTCGTTCACTGATTTCTGTCATCTCCAGGGTCCTCCTTGAATTGAAGGGAGCATAAGAGATCTGCAAGGCCACGAGAGTATCACCTTAAGACATTCTCAGGTGAACCATGGACTTTCAGGACGGCCGCAGGCTAATGACTCCAATCAAGGAATCAATGTCTGATTAGTCCTGATCTAGTGGCATCCTTCGGTACCCGCTCAGTACAAATCCCATCGTCAATAGTGGAGTGATTGAACCTATGTTCCTGAATGGACCTACAGCTCATTCTCGGTCCTACTCATCCGTATCAGTGACATTGAAAAACCCATACCCATTCCACATTCACGAACCATTACCATTATGTGAAATCTTACCCAGCCTGGTCAGTGACATTAAAACACCCATACACCTTTTCCCTGTCAAGAACTGTTCCCATTGTGACAAATGATGTATTCCTGTACCATTGGGCTACAACGAACACAAGACTCATTGTGTAGAGAGGACCACTGGAACTAGTAGGACTGGTTCTACAGGCGCCTGTTGTTTGTACAACCGATCGGGAAGGAGGAAAATACCGGCGGACCAAATCGGTGAGGCAGATGTCGACTGACGGGACTTTGTAGTACTCTTCGGTCTATGAGGGAAAGCCATGAGGCTCTCTGCCTGAACTTTATTCTTGTTGTGTCTGTTTAGAACTATCTGTTTTAACTGCCTTGATGTTTTCCTGTGCTGTTCTTTATTAATTTAATAAATCAAGTTTTAGTTTACTCCAACGTTCACTGTGTTATAGATATGGATCAGCCAGAAATACACTTTAGAGATTAGGTCCCGAGGTCGAAAGAGAGAGTGACAGTGAGTCCAGGGAACGGAGGAGGGTTGGCAAGCAAAGACCTATCCCAGCCAGGGCTATAGAATAATATTGAAATAATGCTACATAGTTACTTGGGACCCTCCACGTAGCTTGTTACATTGCGACATAATCGTTGGTAACCTTCCTGAGGTAATTGACATGCCACATGACAGTTTAACATCGTCTGTCCAATGTATTGTTGATAATGCATTATCATCTTCAACTGAACATGCTGGTGAAAATGTATGTTTGCCAATTCATTAACGTCATCACATGAATGTATTGATATGAATGTAACACCTCCATGTCATGTTGTTGATAGTGTAAATGCAGTAACTAGATCTGCTGCCAAAGTGCAAGATCAAATTGATCAGACTGAGGCTTTGGAAATGTTAAGCCCAGTGATATTACCTCCTAAAACCATGAGGAAGAATTTCATAACAGCCCAAAAGGCTGATTTATCTTTGCACAAGTATTTTAATCTCATAGGCCAAAAGCCAAGACTTACAAAGAATGCTAGATGGCATTTTGCACTGAAAGGTGGTATCCTTACACGGTACTACACCAAAGGTACCAGCACCACAGAGCAAACGGTGTTACCAACCGAACACCGCAAGCAAGCATTACATCTAGCACATGACATACCCTTTGCAGGGCATATGGCTTATTCGAAAAGTAGATCGAGATTACTTAATCAGTTCTACTGGCCCAAATTCTGCAGTGATACCAAGCAATATTGCAGAACTTGAGGACATCTGCCAAAAGCTTGTTAAAAAGGGTAAACACCCGCAAGCTGAACTACAAATAACAGATCTAGCAAGTAGACCTTTTGAAAAGATCTTTGTTGATATTGTAGGTCCTCTTAATCACGTAACATCGAGAGGAAATAAGTTCATAATAACAATAATTGACCTCTGTAGCAGATGGCCTGAGGCAATTCCACTTAAGAACATAACTGCCAAGGATTTTATGGAAGTTTTCTTCCATATTTTTTCTAGAGTAGGGTTTCCTGATACCATTCTCTCAGATCGTGAGAGTCAGTTCATAGCTGCAGCCACTCAAGCCTTTACTAGAATGTTAGGGGTAAAGGAGTGCTTTAACAGCCCATACCACCCTCATTCGACGGGAATTATAGAGAAAATGAATGGGGATCTCAAGCATATGTTAACAAAAGTTACCCAGGAACACCCTGAAGACTGGGATACTTATTTACCTGCCATAATATTTGCATATGGCGAAGTACCTCATTCCAGTACAGGTTTCTAACCATTTGAACTTGTATATGGAGCCAAACCACGCGGCCCATTATCTATGTACCATTCTATGTTAACTGAAAGTACAACTGTACATAAACCAGTATCATCATATGAACATGTAACATCATTGCGTGATAGGATAATGAAATCTTGTGTGTTAGCTAAAGAAGCACTGAAACAATCTGGTGCTATTTACGGACAGTATGCCAACAGAGGAAATAGGACAAAAACACTGACACCTGGACAATACGTAATACTTCTTTTGCCAAGCGACAGACATCTTTTGACAGACTCATGGCAAGGACAGTATAAGGTACTGAGACAAATCTCGACTGTTGAATATGAGATAGCAGTGAAAGACAAACATAAAATATTTCACATCAACATGCTAAAACCGTGTTACAACAGAGACGAAGACCAAGACGAGACAGCAGCAAGCACAACGATAGTAGACCACACAGACGATGACGACACCGACGAAATACCGACCCCATCACTTGACACGACAAACAATCTGCATGACATCAAAATAAATCCTAATCTGACTCAGACAGAGACCGACAGTTGCAGACAAATGTTACAGGACTACAGTAGCATTTTCTCTAACAATCCAGGACAAACAGACTTAGTGAATCATCACATTATTCTGACATCCAACACACCGATAAAATGCAGACTATACTCTATTCCCATCCACTACAAAGAGAAATTACATAGGAAAATCATAGACTTAGAGAAGAATCATATCATCAGACGATCACAATCTCATTTTTGTTCACCGATAGTCATATTGAAAAAGAAGGACAACACAATATGACTCTGTGTTGACTATAGGAAACTGAACAGCATCACACAGTTGGATTTAGAACCAATGAGCAACTGTGAAGGCATACTGACTGGACTGACAGACTCTAGATACTTTACAAAACTGGACACGACCAAAGGATATTGGCAAATACCAGTACATAGTGACAGCATACATCTGACAGCATTTGCCACACCCTGGGGTCTATACGAATGGTGCAAGCTTCCATTCGGGCTAGTTAATGCCCCGGCGACCTTTGTACGGATGACGAGACTTCTTCTGACAGACATACCGAATATTATTTCATACATGGACGACATATGTGTACATACAAAGACTATGACAGACCATGTGACAACATTAGAACAGACATTTGACCGCATCAGACAGCACGGACTGACAGTCAAACCATCGAAAGTTGACATTGCCTACCAAGAAATTTCATTTTTGGGGTATACAATTTGTAATGGCTTTGTCACTACTGACGATATCATCGTGTCACGTATTCTGAAATTGTTGCTTCCGATCACAAAGAAAGAAGTGTGAAGTGTCTTTGGTCTTTTGAATTATTACAGACAATTTATACCAAACTTTGCCACTTTGACAGAATGTTTCACTAACCTACTAACGAAAGACAAATCTAACAAAATTGTACACAACGAATACCTAAGACCTGCATTTACAAAAGTGTTGTCTTATTTTTCTAGTAACCCCATTCTAAAATTACCAAGTTTGGGTACTATTTTCAGATTGAGAACAGACGCGAGCTCCGTTGCGTTGGGGAACACAATCAAATTATCCATCCTGTATATTACGTAAGTCGTAAATTAACGACCAGAGAGCGATTTTGGTCGACGCCTGAAATTGAGGCGTTGGCTCTGGTGTTTTCGGTTAGAAAACTGTCCAGATTCCTTCTTGGAACATACTTCATAGTAGAGACAGACAATAGTCCGTTAAAAATCATCACTACGGGAATGCCTACCAACCACAGGGTGGCAAGATGGTCACTGTTATTGCAAGATTTCAGTTTTGAAGTCAGGCATATATCTGGCACTCAAAATACGATTGCTGACCTTCTTTCCAGATGTCCTTACGACGCACCCAAAAGCCTAATAGTGCCTGAGCGCACACATCAGATGAATGAAAAATCTTCAGAGTAATATAACGCTCAGCAACACGGCGCATTATGAAATGTATTTCAGTAACGCTGTATAGAAAATGTGATTGGGACAACGTCCCAATGTAAATATTATATATATTTTTATAATTATAGTAATACGTGTGATGAATACTTGTGTTGTATGTGTTCGGAAGGTAACATTATTTTAATTATATATAAACATTGTAACAAACAGTGCTACGTGATTTCAAGACTTACTTCACTTGAACTTTGCAAATATCCGTAGTACCTGCCACGGAGAGAGTTCCGACGTATTTTAACCAGTGCGAGAAAGACTGTGACAGCTGGTTTCTACAGAACAGCAGTTTTTCCATATTGTGAAAGAAAGAGTTAATCCAGCAGCTGTGCTTACGAACTGTATTCTCTGTTCCTTTGTGTAACATCCAGAAGGAAGAACATTGTGTTATCTACAATTTAACACACCAGCTGTGTATTTCCGGTGTTTATGAAATTTATTCGAAAAGTAGCAGACTATAGTATCATCCTCACAAAGAATTGACGATTTATATAAACTTTGTGAGCTGAAATTGTACATATATAAATTGTATGTAAGAATTTTGATAGATGTGGTCTGAGAATCATAACTTGATTCACTTGTTCACAATAGTAACATTTATTTCGCTATTGTCAATAAGCATCAAACTATGACGCTTAGAAATTGATTTTCTAATTGAATTTAGTTTCTTTTAAAGCATGTTGAAATTATCCCCCATTGATTTTGTATTGTTTCAAGGGAAACAATTGAAATTAGTAATAATGTGTAACATGTTTAGAAGCCATTCTCAGGTTGCCAGGTTGGTGACACATCAAGATGACGTCACCTGTGTATGGTATTAATTACCGAAGTTGTAGACCTTCATGAGACTTGCCAACCAAATGAGGTTGAGGTCAAATGTTGGAGTCATCTTATAGGAAGACGGCTCGCAGTCTGACATGTCGTTTTTGCAATTTTTCTGTATCTGTCGGGAGGTAGTTGCGTGTTCGCTGAATAGCTACCGGACTGGCTGTGTCATATTACAACTAAAGTAAGAACCCATCGAGTGGATTGTACTTGATGACTGTTGCTTCGTAGCAGCATTAAAGAATGAGTGTATATAACTTACAATTACTTGCATATTTCAAATATAAACCAAAGTGTCAGGTCAGATGACAAATAATGGGTCGATTCTGACAGGTTTATTACATAAACCCATATGTATATAGAGTACATGAAAGATTTCCCCTTCCATGAAAAGGAGAGCGGGAGAATGTCATAATCTTCCCATTAATTCTACCGCGTGGTCGTTAACGACGCCTGGCGAGTACGGCCAGGGGTCCACCTGTGAGCGACACTAACCACACTGTGGCAGAAATAGCCAGTCGGTGAATGCGTGGATCATGCAGTCCACGCAGGGACGCAACCCCGACTAGCGAGACTCACAGTGGGTTAGCGGCCAGACGGCTTGGGAGTGTTGGACGAGACAGACTGGAATGAATGGTGCTCGTATACTTGGGTGTATGAACGCAATAGAGAGAACGTCTGTGTGAAGATTGAAGACTGCGCGCCTGTGAGTTGTGTATATTGTATTGATATATCTATTGAATGTATTATTGCATCGTCATTGTAATTGTATGATACATGTAATTGTTGCGATGAGTGAGATGTGTGAATAAAGTGTTTGCATTGTAAGTGTAGTGCGTCACGTCAAGTCATTCTGTGACCGTGTTTTGTATCACACTTGTTGGTGATTACGAGCCTGGGTTATTGCTGAATGCAAGACTCTGACAAATGAACCATTGGGGGTTAAAGGGCGAAAGGACAACGTGTTGGCAGAGCCACTATTTTCAATGCTATCGTTTGGTTGTTGTTTTCGACAATAGGCAGACAATGGGAAATCTTGCCAACAACGAAGAATAGAGAGATAATAAGGATCGTTGTCGAGTATGCATAATAGAGAGATGATAGGAAACAGTGTCGATAAAAACAAATAGAGAGATAATAGGAAACCTTGTCGAGGATGAAAAATAGAGATATAATAATAGTCCTCTTCAACTATGAAGAAAAGTGTATTTTTTATTACACCTAGCATTGATGAAAAATAGGAAAATAGGGGGAAATCGCTACCATGGAGCATAAAAACAGTGCACAAAATCTTTCCAGCATTAGGAAATCAAAGGAAACTAGTAAATCTCACTAAAACAGGAAATAGAAAATAAAGAAAACCTTCCAACGATTAAAAATAAAGAGCATGTTAGAAATCTCTCCGTCGATGGAAAATATTCATTCATTCATTCATTCAGTAGCATGTCCTTTGCAGAACCTCGCTCCCATAACAACCTTCCGGAAAACTTCTCGATCACAAGCAAGATGTCCCGCGTCTGATACACCCATCTGGAGATCATCCGCCACATCCTGCACCCATCTTCTCTTTGGCCTTCCTCTTCCTCTCTTCCCAGGTATATACCCTTCCATTATTGTTCTCTCCAAACTGTCGTGACGTTTCAAGTGACCAAAATACTTCAATTTTCTTTGTTTTATCGTCTTTAATAGCCATCCCTCCTCAATATTCAACTCTTGAAGTATGGATGCATTTGTTCTTTTGTTTACCCAAGATATTCTTAGAACTCGTCTATAAAATTTATATTCAAAGGCATGTATGCGCTGTTCAGCTTGTTTAGTAAGTGTCCATGTCTCACAGGCGTATGTTGCAATGGGAAAGATGCATACTCTTAAAAATCTAATTTTTGTAGATCCGTCTGTCCCACTCCATAATTTATTCATCTGTTTTAGTCTTTGAAGAGCAATGGATAGTCGCCGTTTAATTTCTTTCATTGTGTCACCATTATTGGTAATCAATGACCCAAGATACTCAAAATTTTCCGCCACCTCCAATTTTCTCCCATTAATGTATATTTCTTTCTCCATAGTAGTTTTATCTGTATGCATTATCTTAGTTTTTGCTATGTTAAGATATAAGTTGTGATTTTCACTATTCAATTGTGTTGAGGCTATTAGGTTTTCTATGCCATTCTGTGTTGTGGATAGTAATACTGTATCATCAGCATATCGAATCTCTGGTATGTCATGACCGCCGATATTTAGGGCATCATATGGCTCCCTGTTTATATCATCTCTTACATTTCTCATTATATTTTCGATGGAAAATAAAGAGACATAAAATCTCCCGACCATTTAAAACAATAAGAATGTTGGAAATGTCTACAACAATGGAACACATTTAAGTAATATGGAGGCTGAAAAGGGAAGAAGCATGGACAGGGCTGATATAATCAATTCAGCACGGACTCCGCTGGTTGATACTGGCGAGCCTGACGCTATTCCAACTAAGTGACTTTGGGGTGAAACCTGGTCCAGCATGTAAATGCCGTACTCGAGGTCAAGAGAGGAGATATCATAACCAGCTATGTGAACAGTGAGAAGAAATACTTTGGGATGGCTGCTTCAATTGAGGATAGAAAACACATTGGAATGCTCAATGTGCAGTGATTGTATTTGACATGAAAGTGTACTGGCACCTTGCCGTCTTGACAGACACTAGTTATTGTGCGTTATAACAAAGGCATAATAACCTCTCAATAGCAAAAAAGCCTTGGCTGAATTGTAGAAACCATGCGATGCCCATGCAGCATGATCCCTCTTTCGGCCAGACTAGTTTATTACAGAGGGAATGTAACAACAATATATCTGGAATAAGACAAGCACAACAACGCTCTAACTGCCCACCTGTCCGAGCTTCGATCATAAACCAGTTGCCGACCAAGTCTTAGGGCCTGGTCTGACCTGCCGTGACATTTCGTCTTTAAGCTACATTTCCTCGGATCAGAATAAGACCCGTACTCTCCCAATTGCTATCCTCTACTTGAAACCACTGGCACAATGCGTGGTGTCAGGTTTTGCAGAGCGCCGCCCAACATTCGGCTAACTGAAAGCAGGTAGTACCGTCTATTTGTATACGGTAATACACACATAACATAATGATGGCATACCTTGGTCCTTGTCGATGGAAGACGTACGGGACAATAGAAAAGGTCTCTTGCACAGTTGGTGGAAGGATGATGCTGGCATCGTCACACGTGATGGTGTCCGCAAGGTCTGGGTGGTGCTGAAAGATCAAACATTGAAGGATATCTGTAATAACACATTCTCATTGGGTGGTAGTGAAGGATTAAACACTCATGGATATCTATAGGAGCACAGTCTCATTAGGTGATGGTGATAATCAAACATTAACATAAATCTCTTGCAAACATGTTCATTGTGTGCTGATGAAAGACCAAACATTCACAAATATCTTTAGCAAACTATTCTCATTGCATTGTGTTAAAAGACCAAACAATCACTGATTCAAGCAACGAACTATTCTCATTGCATGGTTTTAAAAGACCAAAAGTTCACTGATTTAAGCAACGAAATATTCTCAGTGCATGGTATTAAACGACCAAATACTCACACAAAGCTGTAGCGATCTATTCTCATTGCATGGTGTTAAAAGACCAAACATTTAGGGATATATGTAGCAATCTATTCTCATTACATGGTGTTCAAAGACCAAACATTTAGGGATATATGTAGCAATCTATTCTCATTACATGGAGTTCAAAGACCAAACATTTAGGGATATATGTAGCAATCTATTCTCATTACATGGAGTTCAAAGACCAAACATTTAGGGATATATGTAGCAATCTATTCTCATTACATGGAGTTCAAAGACCAAACATTTAGGGATATATGTAGCAATCTATTCTCATTACATGGAGTTCAAAGACCAAACATTTAGGGATATATGTAGCAATCTATTCTCATTACATGGAGTTCAAAGGTCAAACATTCGCAGATATCCGTAGCAAACTAATTTCATTATGTGGTGTAAAAATAGCAAACATTCACATATATATGTAGCAAACTATTCTCATTGCATTGTTTAAAAGACCAAACATTCACTTATTCATATATTGAACTATTCTTATTGTCTGGTATTAAAGGACGAAACATTCACATATATCTATTGCGAAATATGCTCACTGTAATGCGTTAAATGATCGAACATTCAGGGATATTTTAGGTGAAATAATCTCATTGCATTGTGTTAAAAGTCAGGCATTCACAAGATGAAGAATACTCTCTGCAATGTATCTTTGTTAATCGAAGTGAGGAATATAATTCTTAAGAGCTATGTTGAACCATTCATTATCGTACACATAGCATATTTCTTCTTCGGGACATGTGTTTTATGTAGAGTTACTAGATGTTGTAATTCAGAAACTGGAAGTTTCTCATAAGCATAAGTAAAGCCAAAGAACTATGGAATGAATGCTTTCCCTTAAACAAATTGGCACCTCTTAATACCAAAATTAAAACGTCGCAAGTGGTATATAAGTAACACACAGGACCGAGGTTCATGTCAACCGCCACAGAGACCAAGTGGTTACAATGCTAACAGCCCACGGCTAGTTCTTCACCAGCAGCAACAGACAGAACACGACAACCACAGGCACCATGACATTAACATTACTGTGTCTGCAGGGGGACATTAGAGAAAAGTTCCATTGTTGCATGTGTTTCATTTGTCTGGGAAATCACCAACCAGGACGAACGGGCGTCCCGAAATCATTTATCGAGACACTGATTTATTTACTTAACTGATTCATTACCATGGGATGATTTATCGTCTTGTGTGACTTTCCGTATCTGCCAACGGCTTTTATACAGTAGTTTTCCCTATGCAACCCCGTTTTATTTGATATATAATACAACGTGTCTGCTACCATATTAACAACTTTTAAGTCATAACAGTGACACACCCCTACTATCCACTTTCCGCCATCCATTTGTGACTGTTCCGGAAAACCGCGAGGTCTATCAACTCTAGCAGAATGTTAGACAACAATGTATTTTATCATCTGATGTTTTCATTAATTACAGCCAAGCAATTTTCAGGATCATCTTAAGGAATTGAAAGTCGGAGAGTCAATACATGTTATGACATATCAAATGAAAGTTCAAAGGGCGCAGTCTGAAAGTCGTCTGCAAACCATTCAAGACAAGATTGTGGGAGCTGGCCAGAGGATTGGTTTGTCACGAGATGATGGCAGCGTTGGATGCATTTCCAGTATACTTTTCTACATGGCAAATCCAGGGCCCGTTTCAATGAAATTTGACTTAAATTGTATATCTTGTATTTCATTTGGAATCCAATGAGCGATATGATCCAGATGATGCATGTTGCCTTTATAGCTGGGGACATATCGTGCTGCCCAGTTTAGGCTAGGTATAGCTGGGCATACAATCCATTGTTTTAATCAGGGCATTAGCACAGCTGCAGTGCCCCAAGAGTGGGTGCACATCCGTTTAATTTTACTACCGAAGCCAGGCAAAGACAGTTCAAGACTTAATGGCTATAGGTTTAACATCTTGCAGAATACATTAGGCAAGATACTGGAGAAGATTGTTGTTCTTCATCATCATCATGTGCATGCCAATAAGTGTGAGTGGTCACGTTTTGCCATCTCACTCTATCACCAGAGTCGTGGATCAGCTCAGTGTTCCTGTCTTACCATGCATCGTGGCCAAGCCATCCAGGTATTTACTTGTCTGTCTTCCACCTGTTCTCTTCCTCTCCGTCTTGCCATTTGTCACCATTTCTCCAATTTATTTCTTCTCATAACGTGACCAAAATATTTGGACTGTCTAAGTCTAATTTCTCTAATCAGTTTACGATTTTCATGTATTTCTTGTATTGTTTGGTCATTGGTGTTTCTGTCTGTCCATGGTATACTTTGTATTTTCCTCAGAAACGATATTTCTACAGCCATCAGATGTTTTTCAGCCTCATTGTCCACGCTTCAAATCCATACAAAAGCACAGGTTCTATATCTATATAGCACCTCAACACTCTTTTTCTCGTTGCAACGACATCGTTTTATTAGGCAGTATGTTTTCCATCTTACTAAAGGCTACTTTCGCCATGGCGATTCTTGTTCTATCCTCTTCAAGACATCTTCCAACAGCTGTTATGACTGTCCCGAGGTAGATGTACCTACTCACAATCTTAAGAATATTCCTATTTACTTGTATAATACAATGTGGTATTTCCTTCTTCCTAGTGTCGACCATAATCTGTCTGTCTACAATTTAATTCTAACCCTAGTTATTCACTGAATGCAATAAACGCATCTATTAAATGTTGCAGATCCTGTTCATTGTCTGCAATCAATATGGTATCATCCTCATATCTAATCTAAATCTTTTTTTTTTCCAGTGATGATTCCTTTGATATCTTCTACATTTCTGAAAATATGTTTAATGTACAGGAAACACAGATCTGGAGACATTACACATCCCTGTCTCATACCTCTCTTAATAGGCTCATATTGACCTACTTCATTAGCAATCCTTATGGCAGCTTGTTGTTTACAATAAATGTTGTTTACAAGTCTAAGTGTTTTCTCTGATGTAGATCTGTAAGTACCTTTATCATGTTGACATGTCTTTCTTTATCGAACGCCTATGTGTAGTCAATAAAGCAAAGATGTAGATCTTTATTTACTTCTTTGGAATGTTCAATTACTGTTCTCAGCATATACACAGCACTTACTGTACCCTTGCCTTTTACAAACCCACATTTTTCTTCTCCTATTCCAGGTTGTAGTTTCTTTTTTAACTCTTTGCATGATAATTCTTATAGGTAAAATAGATAGGAAAAATGACCGCAGCACTGGAATTTGAGTATGCGTACAACAGAGTCATTCCAATTCCAATTCCAATTTTCAAAAACAAAAATTCCATATTCGACCTCGTCTAACCTGCTTCATCAGCTGTGGTTATTGTTGAGGTACGTGGTTTTTATGGGTTTATTCACCCTAATTCTTGTCTTGTGAGTCCTATCTCGGACTGGCTATGTAGCATTTGTGTCTGTGACGTCAGCAGTGGTCGGCGGCTATCCTTTGTGCTCGTCTGTTTTTGTGGTTTTCTTTGTTGGTGTAGGCTCCTGGCTCGTCTGGCTGCAGTCCTTATAAGGACTTTTTGTAATCCCACTCCAGCTGGGGGATCGGTCGGTGGCTGTCCTTTGTGCATATTTCCTCTTGTTATCTTTGTTGGTGCAGGCTCCTGGTTTGACTGGCTGAAGTCCTTATAAGGACTTTTTATTTGGTATTTTGTCTTCTCAATTGTGAAGTAACTGTAGAAGCTTTTCGATGTGATGTGCCTCCTTGCGCTTTCTTTCATTCGACTTCCCGCGTTTGAGTTGTTGTTGTCTTTTGCTTGCTTCCTCCGAGCTCAGCCATGGGATGATTTCTCCGTCTTCAATGTAGTAGTGCCATGGGAATTTATCATCGATTATTATCTCTGGCTTTGTGGCGATACTGCAGGGCACTGGTTTCCCGTACTTCTTTTCTTTTTCCTCCATGCGCTTTCTGTATTCCTGGCACTTGACTTCGTAGTGTCTCGATATCTCAGGGAACGGGTAATCTGGCCTTGGGACGTTCCCTATGCCGACCACAGCGTGCTCATCTCGGTTTTCCTCGGACGTCAGGTGGGATATTGGCTTCCCTTTGGATGTTTCGGGCGTCGTGGTTGGGCTGCTGGCTTTCGCTTGTGATTCCGGCTCGGTTTCTTGGTTTTCATCCTGGGATTTCTCTGTAGTTTCTTGTTCAGCTTTTGTGGTTTTGTTTCGGAGTATTTTAATTTCAGCTTTCTGTAGTTCTCGCTCTGATTTAATGGTTTGCAGGATCTCTTCATTCTCCTTCTTAATCAGTGCCATATGTTCTACTTCTTGCTTAATTTTTTGCTGAATCTCCTTCATTTCCGCTAGTAGTTTGTCGCTGCCGTTATTCGGGGTCGGCGTCAGCAGTGCCTTGACTTGTCTCTTCAATTCGTCTATCTGTTTTTGAAGTTGAACTCTTTCGGCTTGTGCTATACCAGTGGCTGTCTCGCCTCTCTGCATTGCTTCCTTGAATGGTGTCTTCGTGATGATGGCGATCTTTAAGGCGTCTCTGTGTCTCTGAGTCATATATATATATATATATATATATATATATATATATATATATATATATATATATATATCATCACTCTTATAGAGACGTGTTAGTCAGTGGGTGATGAATTCGATAGCAGCTACCCCTGCACGCTAGTAGGGTTGCTCAATATTGCAAGAATTGAAGCACAAGGGATTGGAAGGAAACTAACATTCACAGATCATGTCTTGTCGTACATGCAAGGGGGTGACAGGATACAAATAGCAAACGATGTATATTATATACCTCAGTTTAAATGCTGTCTCAGTAAACCACATTTAACTCGACAAAAACCGGAAATAAGGACACTGATTACCTTTCTCACGACGGTTCTACAGTCAGGCCAGTATCCGACAAAGACCGCTGGAGCCAATGCCTTAAACACAGCTGTACAGTTGTTTCCTCGGAGATCCTCAGATTTTAGATCATACAAGGTAGAAACGTTGAACTGGCCAGGTCTGTGTGGGTGATACGGGAAGAGCGTACCACGGTTAATCATGTGTACATATTGGGGTGTATGACATCATGCATGGATATGTAGGACCATAGTGTTAATTTACCATCGTAACAGGTTATCTTTTTCTCAGTATACCACAGTCTCAATAGTCTCAATACATGTATTCTGTCAGGCCTTAGTCAGATATGGCTGAGCCACTGTATAACAATAGGCGGCACTACCTGCTTTCTGGCAGCGCTGAACCAAACCCAGCACCCAACGTTGTGTCAACGGCTTCGGGCGGAGGAGCGCAATTTGGAGGGTACAAGCTTCATCCTAAATGTGAGGAAATGCAATCTTAATACTAAATATCATGGCAGGTCAGACCAGGATTTAAGCCTTGGTCAGCAACTGGTCTAGGATCCAAGATTCTATAGGCGGGCGTTGCATTGCTGATCCGATAGCTTCTCCAGCTTGTCTTTTTACAGATGTACTGGTGTTACATTTCCTCTGGAGTAAACTAGACAGGCAGAGAGCGCCATCATTCTGCATGGGCAATACATGGCAGGCTGAGAGAGAGAGAGAGAGAGGTCATTCTCTGTGAGCAACTATGGTCTCGAAATTCAGCCCAGGCATATAACACCAGGCTTCTCCAAGGGAATGAGATTCCCATGGGAAACGGCCCATGGGATGGGGTGGGACAGCACACATTTGTATTTCCCATGGGAAACATGGGATAGTAGCCATATCATAGCAAATTGATCTACGTCAGAGCTATCCTTAATTTTTCATGTTTTACCTTTTTAAAGCTTTTTATCCTTCTTTTTTTCTTTATATATTTGTATCAATTCTTTATCTCGTGGTGGGACACCGGATAAATAAATAAATGCGCGTTGCTAGACAGCCATTGTTGCTGTGTTTGTAGATTGGCGTCTTTGGCGATAAATACGAAACTAGTTTTAATCTGCTGTAATCGAAGTTGTTTTGTTGCTGAATTGCAGTATTAGTATTTGGTTGAATATTGGGTACTATATTTCTAGTTTATAAATATATAATAGTCCTAATTTCAAATAATTTGTGAAGACAGTCACTTGAAGTCACGGTGTTACTGAGTGTAGGTTGTAGGACCTACAATACCCCAAAATGGCCAACCAAAAATATGAGTTCCAGGATCTTACTAAAACTGTTGTTGCTAAGATGTCGAGTGGGGGAGAATGCCACTTAATTGATGTTCCAAAAGAACTTGTAAAGTCTTCAACAGCTGATGTTAAAGCAGTTAAAATATCTGAAAGTATTATAGCGTCATTCCGGTGGTTTACTAACATCAAAAGATTTTCTGAAGCGAAGCAGCAGGAACTAATTAAATAACATCCGACAGTGTCCATTTCGGCTGGATGTGACATTATATGTGATGCTGCTGACTTTGCTGAAAGATCTACTCACGCTGCAAACACGGTATATAATTACACTATATCACAGCAAACAGTGACTCGTTCTATTTTGGCGCAAGGAAAATTGGCCAAACTGCAGTTTCAAAAATTGTTTCAAAATATGGAATCTTCTGCTGTATGTGAAGTAGCAGGAATTGTAGAACAAAAGCCTAAAAGTGATGCAGACTTATTATTTGATCCTCCAGCAAACAAAGCACTTACGTTTGATAACCCCAGAGACAAATACCTTGAGGATGAAGTAACCATGTTTCAAAATTTACGGCAACCAACTTCACAGCCCTTAAATTTTTGGAAAGATGAACATAGGTTTCCACTACTAAAAGAAAGTGCGAAAATTGTTTTGGCCATACCAGTGTCCTCAGCGGCAGTAGCACGCTTTGTTAGTGCAGCTGGATTGTTGATGAGTAAGTTACGAAAACAGATGTTACCAGCTCTCGTTATAAACTCTGTGTATATAAGATTTGCATGTAAGATGAAAATTGTGGAAATGGTTCAGGGCTTACCTGAATTATTATAAACAGTCGATCAGCAGGAAATTGATAATGTGCTGAATGAGCAGAGTGACTCAGACACAGAATTAGAGTGTCAGAATGACACTGAATTTTCATGTTTAGATTAAACTTTGTTTTAATAAAATACTCTTGAATATTAAAATTAATAAATTCTGTTGTTTTACATATCTCTTTGTACATGTAGTCCTATTTAGTAGACACTAACCCTAAACTTTCATAAATTTCATAATTGTATTTGAACTATATTCCATATTAATACTATCATGGGAATCCCATGGGATGGGATTGGATGAGGCAGGCATAAATTACCATGAGATGGGATGGGACTGAAAGTTGTGTCCCATGGACAAGCCAACATAACACCATCCGTTGTCCACACCATGGATTGTTGTTATTATGCCGCACAATAACAAACCCGTCTGTCAAGACACGAGGTCCGAGTAATAGTAACAATATATCCAGAGGATAGTGAGACTCGCAGTTTCACAATTGCCCGTTATAACGAGTAGAGGGTTCAAAATCAGATGTGGCGAGTTTGGAAGCAAACCTCTCTGCGTTGATTTCGACTGTAAGATTCGTTGGCCATTTAGGAAGCAATGGCAAACTACTGAACTAACATTACTTAGTAGATCATAAGAAACGTTAGTTGCATATACTTCACAGGACGTGGCAGTCAACCCCAGCCTTTACTGACTGTTTGTGATTTCTTGGCAAGTTTAAGTTCCAAAGCTTGCCATTGCTTTCTGAACGACCGGCACTCAGATCTATCTTTGTATGGGAACCAGCGCAAAACGGTCTGCTTCCAAATCGCCCACAGTGGTGTTTTCAACACCGTGAGAGGGAGTGCGAATTGCGCCCTTAATACCTTCGCCGCAGCTCTGGCACTATATCACAACAGCCAATAAACACTGTAATTTACTGCAACGTCCTGCACAGAATATGCAACTAATTGCAAGTAAATTAAATATTATAGTGTCAATGTATTAAACTGTCCGTTAACTGAAGTGTCAATTTATCAGTTTGTATAATTATAGCTGTGCTCACTAGTCAACGTGATCAAGTTAATTCGTGGCCTTGTCCATTTATCATCGCCTGAAGTCATTATCATGTCTATTTATCATGGTCTAATGTTATCATCATATCCCTTTATCATTATATTCATTGACCATTAAGTCCATTTATCATTATCTCAACAAAATGCTTTAGAAGATTATGGAACATGGTAGTTAACCATTCTGCTCACACAATATATAATGTTTTCATTTTTTGTTTTTCAGTTGCGCTCCTTCGCTTTGAACTCACTTGTAGTCCATTCAAGCTTCATCTCGTAGCACTGGACTGAATTTTGTGTGTGGATTACATTTCCCTATTACCAGTGTCCCCCTCCATTAGGCAAACCCACTCCGACATCAGAGGTACTTATAAATTACGTGCCCCAAGTCAAGGACGAGAAGTCGACATTTTAGTCCAACTGATCGATGAAGGGGTTAAATCCCCTATTTCGGATGTTTAAGAACATATATACACTCTGATCCATTTGGAGATGCAGGCTTCCACAATATATTATGCTGAAGATGTATCTCCTGGCTAATGTAAATCTATGTTTATTTTAATTCTGAAGAAATCTGGAGCCTAGAAATGTGATCAACGTCAAACAGTTAGCATCATAGGTCATGTCACAAAGAGTTTGCTAGGAATCATCATGCAAAGAGTTAAAAAAACAAGTCCGGAAAAGTGGAATAACAATGTGGGTTTGCAGAAAGCAAGAGTCCAGTAAATGTCCTGGATACCATTGTAGCCTGGATAAACCTTGCATCCTATGTCAATTTGCACAATTCATCAATATAAGAGCCGGTCTCTCTGGCTGTGGGGTTACAACACTTTCTCTCTGTAATCCCGTTTATCACGCAGAGTCTCGCAGCGGAGCGAGAACTGAGGTGGTTCGACCCCCGCTCGTGACTTGCGGATACTGAGCCGGCCGCTCAGAAAGCAATGGCAAACTACTGAGCGTAATCTTGCCAAGAGATCAACAGACAGCTGAAAGATGCTGCTGTTGACAGCTAAGTCCTGTAAAAGGATACGCAAAAAAAAAAAAAAAAAAAAAAAAAAAATCAATATAAGAATGTGTTCTCCCTTGGTGAAATTGAACACATACGCCTTCAATCTATTCAGCCGACAGGTTATAAAACGTCGGAACAATTGATTATTAGAAATCACAGAGTTAACAAATAAACTACATTTCGTATACTGTATTCGATTAACAATAATTCATTCATTCATTCATTATAGCATGTCCTTTGAAAAACCTCGCTCCCTTAACAACCTTCCGGAAAACCTCGCGATCATAAGCAAGATGTCCCCCGGCCGATACACCCATCTGGAGATCATCCGCCTCTCCTGCACCCATCTTCTATTTGGCCATCGTCTTCCTCTCTTCCGAGGCAAATACCCCTCCATTATTGTTCTCTCCAAACGTTCGAGACGTTTCAAGTGACCAAAATATTAAAATTTTCTTTGTTTTATCGTCTTTAACAGCCAACCTTCTTCCATATTCAGGTCTTGAAGTATGGATGCATTTGTTCTTTTCTTTACCCAAGATATTCTTAGAACTCGTCTATAACATTTATATTCAAAGGCATTTATGCGCTGTTTAGCTTTTTTTTAAAGTAAGTTTCCAGGTCTCACAGGCGTATGTTGCAATGGGAAAGATGCATGCTCTTAAAAATCTAATTTTTGTAGATTTGTCTGTCCCTCCCCATAATTTATTCATTTGTTTTAGTCTTTGAAGAGCAATAGATATTCGTCGTTTACTTTCTTTCATTGTGTCAGCGTTGTTGCTGAAATATATCGAAGCATTATCTATTAGGCTATTCCAGCTGCTGCTATGCGAATAGAAGGACTTCCTGTTATGTCTTAGACTTCCGTGGGGATAACATTTCTCCACATTTGAACATCATCAGCGACTATGTACTTCGTATTTCCGCCAAAGAATTATTTGTTTATTCACTTCATATGATATATAACTCCGCAGTATGCACCAGACGAGACGTGGCGAAATATACCAAACAATAAATCCTGAACTAATTTGTTTATGGCGTCTGTATTTAAATCCAACAATATGCGAATTCGAAGCCCTGACCATGGGTCCTCCAGACGAGTGTGCTTTTCACTGGGCTACCGCGATTCCCGATTACATATTACCTACGATGGGCTTCAAAAGAAAAATCTTAAAAGTGTGATAGAAATTATAATAACCCTTCCATTGTCTTCTAACGTGTCTATTTGTTGTTAAGGATGTCAAGAGTGTTCAGCACCTGACATCACGATGCAGATGATCACAGTGACGTCATAATTACAGTTTAAAGATGGCTGCCCCACTTTTGAAATGCACCAAAGCAGAGCAGCAATCTGTTATACGTTTTTATTTAATTGGTGAAGTGTTGATGAATATAGAGATCCATCAGCGAATGAAGGTCCAGTATGGTGATGCATGCCTGTCAATTCAGAAAGTGTATGAGTGGAGTAGGAAGTTTCAAAACGGCGGAAATTTTGTGACATACTGTTCACTACCAGGTCAGGCACATCGAGTAGTGACCGCAGAGTGGTTACACACGCGACCAAGAGATAAAAGCGCCCTCGATGATAGATACCAGCTTCAATAAAAGGTTAGCAACGCTCGTCATCATCATGTGCCATGCTGGTAAACTAGGGCGGTCATATTTTGTCATCTTACAAGATCAGCAGGGAGTTGGATCAACTCTTGTGTTCTTGACCCTGACCATGCCATGTGATCAAGCCATCCATATATTTACTTCTCTGCCTTCCCCATGTTGTTTTCCCTTCGATCTTGCCAGTCGTCACCAAGTTCTCTAGTGTATGTAACTTTTTTTCGTATATCCTTTACAGCACATTGCAGTCAACACCAGCATTTTTCAGCTGCTGTTAATGTCTTGGCAAGTTTTACGTTCAGTAGTTTGTCATTGCTTTCTGAACGACAGGCTCACATACCCTCTGTAAGTTGTTCGTTGCTTGTCCATCAAGAATTATGATGACCATTCTTTTCATCCAATGGGGTTGAAATTATGGAGCCGTGAATTCAAAGATGGCCGATAAGGCTTATTTTGGCTCGAAATGTTCTTTGTCAACGTGGGCAAAGAATGCTTGACGTTTCAGGAGGGGGATCTAATGCATTGGCTTTTCTGTGCAGCCTTTCCTTCACAGCTCTTGCAGTCCTGGTTGCCTCACAAGTGACTGCACCCTTGCGTAATGATGTACACCACAAATTTCGGTCTTTGGCAGCAGTCTCCCAGGTGTCATGATGAATTCCAAAAGCTTTCAGTGAGATTTTCAGAGTTTCCTCTGGCCGCCGTGGGAGCGTTTACCACAACGCAGCTCGCCGTAAAGAATTTGTTTAGGGAGCCTGTGATCTGGCATGCGAATTAAGTGACCATCCCAGCGAATCTTATTCTTCATTAGTAGAGTGTGGATACTGGGCATGGGCGCTCTTTCTAGGACTTCAGTATCTGGGATCTTGTCTTGTCATTTAAACTTCAATAGCTTCCTAAGGCAGACTGTGTGGAAGTGGTTTAATTTCCTAGTATGTTGCAGATAAACAGTCCATGTTTCACAAGCATGTTGTATGTCCATCAAGAATGATGATGACCATTCATTTTATCCAGTGAGGTTGAAAGTATGGAGCCGTGGGTTCTAAGATGGCTGATAAGGCATATTTTGGCTCGAAATGTTCTTTGACAATGCGGGCAAAGAATTCCTGACGTTCCAGGAGGAGGATCTCCTGCAGTGGTTTTTCTGTCCTGCCTTTTCTTCACAGCTCTTGCAGTCCTGATTGCTTCACAAGTGACTGCACCCTTGCGTAATGTTGTACGCCATGAATTACGGTCTTTAGCAGCAGTCTCCTAGGTGTCAGGATGAATTCCAAAAGCTTTCAGTGAGACTTTCAGAGTGTCTTTAAAGCGTTTCCTCTGGCTGCCTTGGGAGAGTTTACCACAACGCAGTTCGCCTTAAAAAAATTGTTTAGGGAGCCTGTGATCTGGCATACGAATTAAGTGACCAGCCCAGCGAATCTGATTTTTCATTAGTAGAGTGTGGATACTGGGCGTGGATGCTCTTTCTAGAACTTCAGTGTCTGGGATCTTGTCTTGCCATTTAATCTTCAATAGCTTCCGAAGGCAGACTGTGTGGAAGTGGTTTAATTTCCTAGCATGTTGCTGGTAAACAGTCCATGTTTTACAAGCTTATAGCAGTGTGGATAATACAACTGCTTTATAGACTTTCAGCTTTGTTTGCAGGCTTATTCCATTTCTGTCCCATACATTCTTGTACAGTCTGCCAAAGGCCACACTGGCCTTGGAGATTCTTGCATTCACTTCGTCATAAATTGTGGCAGTTTGCGACACGGTGCTGCCAAGATAGGTGTATTTGTCCACAACACTTAGTCTATGACCGTTCACCTTGATATTCGGCACAGTGTGATTATTTCCTGGAGCTGGCTGGTACATAACTACAGTCTTCTCCAAGTTGATATTGAGCCCAAAGTTGGCACAGGCATATGAGAAAGCTGAAACATTATGTTGCATGTTTGCCTCTGAGTTGGCGTATAGAGCGTAATAATCAGCAAAGATCAGTTCTCTGACGGTGTCGCTGTTAGTCTTGGTTTTGGCTTTCAGTCTTCTGAGATTGAACAACTTTCCATCCATGCGGTAGTTGATGTATATTCCAATATCACTGTTCTCGAAGGCATTCGTCGGCATAGCTGAAAAAATAAGGCTGAACAGTGTGGTGCAAGGACACATCCTTGCTTCACTCCATTGGTGACAGGAAATGGCTCAGACAGTTCACCATTTTCCTGTACTTTTGCCTGCATACCATCATGAAATAGCGTCACTATTTGGACAAACATTTGTGGACAGCCATATTTCGCCATAATCTTCCACAGTCCTTCTCTGCTGACTGTATCAAACGCCTTGCTATGGTCAATGTAAGTGGAGAACATTTCAGAGTTCTGTTCCTGACATTTCTCTTGCAGCGAAAATCATGTCAACAGGTCCTCGTTCTTTTCTGAAGCCACACTGACTCTCAGGAACGACCTTGATCGAGATGGGCCGTGATGCGATTGAGAATAATTCTGGCGAGTATCTTCCCTGCGATTGGGAACAGCGAGATGCCTCGGTGGTTGTCACAGGATTGGCGGTTTCCTTTACGTTTGTAAAGGTGGACTATTGACGCGTCCTTGAAATCTTGTGGCATGGTCTCGTTCACCCATAAGATTGTAAAGACTTGGTGAAACTGCTCTATTAGGACCGGCCCACCTGCCATGTATATCTCTGCTGGGATGGAGTCAGGACCAGATGCCTTTCCACTTGAAAGTTGCCTGATGGCTTTGTTAACTTCCACTATGGTTGGCAGGTCATCAAGTGTATCATTAGTGGGAACTTGAGGAAGGCATTTGATGGTTTCATCATCTAAGAAAGAAGTTGCATTTAAGATGTTGCCCATCGTTGAAGGATTTCTTTCTTATCGGTGACCAATGATCCCCCATCTGAATTGAGGAGGGGAACTATGCCTGGTGATGAAGGACCATAGACCGCTTTTAGTGAGTCGTAGAAGTTTTTCATATCATGTCTGTCAGCAAAGCCTTGAATTTCATCAGCTTTGCTGCTCAGCCAGGAGTCCCGCATGTGCCGAAGTTTCCGCTGCACTACTCTCCGAATGTTATTGAAGGCATCTTTTTTTATGTTGACGTCGGGTCATTCAAATGTGCATGGAGGAGAAGATGTTTCTCGGCCAGCAATTGTTTGATGTCTTCAAAGTTTTCATCAAACCAGTCTTTATGCTTTCGGGGGATGGACCCAGGATTTCTATGGCAGTGTTGTAAATTACGTCCTTTAGGGCTCTCCACTCTGTTTCCACATCCAGTTTAGCTGCAGCATTTGGCTTGAGGCGGTCTTCCAGCATGTTTTCAAACGACAGCTGCATTTTACTGCTGTTTAGGCGGGTGACATTTAGTTTTCTTTGCATTTTTGCCCCTTGAGGACGCCGTGGTGGTTTGATGTGTATGTTTATTTTCGAGATAATGAGAAGATGGTCTGTCCAACATTCGGCACCACACATGGATTGTGTCACCCGAACGTCTTGTCTGTCACTCCTCCTGACGATGACATCGTCAATGAGGTACCACTGTTTCGAGCGAGGGTGAATCCACGTCGTCCTATTTCTCATGGGAAGACGGAAAATTGTGTTGGTGATCAGGAGATCGTGTTCGGCACATGTCTGAAGGAGGAGGAGTCCATTGTTGTTACAATTTCCGACTCCGTGCTTTCCAATAATGCCACTCCCACAGGTGGTGTCCGTGCCTACTCTGGCATTGAAAATCCCCCCCCCCCCCGGGAGTAAATAACCAACGCGACGCGATCCGCTGCCGAATCTCGCGTAGCTGTGTTTCATACGAGAGTATACGGGATTACCAACATCGTTTTTAACCCTTTCGCCGGGGAGACGGCAGTTTGTGTGACTGCCTACGTTTAATTTCTCAAATCAGTTTGCGAATTTCATTTGCCTCTTTGGGACTTGCTCATTGTTTCTGTCTGCCCATAGTATTTTGTTGCATTTCCTCTCGAAACCACCTTTGCCACTGCCATTAGGTGTTTTTCCAGCTTGACTGCTCATGTCCCAGGCTTCACATCCATATAAAAGTACAGGTTCTCTGTAGCACTTCACTCTTATTCTCGTTGCAGTTGACATCCTTCTATTAATCACTATGTTTCCATTTTGCAAAAGGCAACTCTTACTATAGCAATTCTTGTTCTAATCTCTTCAAGGCACCTCCCATCAGATGTTATTACTCCAAATATATATATATATATATATATATATATATATATATATATATATATATATATATATATATATATATATATATATATACACGCCCACGAACACACACACGTTAGCTCGTCTTCCAGCAGACAGTCCTGCTATGGGTTCCAGTCTGTGACTACATTTCTTGGCTGAAATTGTTCTGGCGACTACATAAAAGCATGAGTGGTGTAGTCAAGAATAAGAGCATTTCTGACTTCCAAGGTGCTGACCTCATCTGGCAGAGGACTGACGTGGCTGAAAGAGACAGGCGGTAAAGCCTCGGTGAAGGAATCACGGATAATGCTCATATTGTTCTCTTCAGGGAGAACAAGAACAGTTGGCTGACCCTGCCACAGCGTAACATGTGTGAATGTCTGACCCTCGGGGCTCTTGCGGGAATAATCTCCGACGAATTAGTTTTGTTAAGACGTTGTCACGAGCGCCATGAGTTAACCAGCTAATAATACCGACGTTTGCTTGGCGTATATTTTCTAGGCCACAAAAGTCGTACTAACAGAGTAAACACAGCTGCACAGGTTACATCGTGTCAGCCCATAAACACATTTGGTGGTGAGTGAGAAGGAATGGATACATCGAGTTGGCAGTTCATTAACAGTTAGAATCACATATGATTGTCGGCTTAGGATATGGAATGGTTCCGTTTGTCATCTATACTGCCGGACATCAGACGGAAATGGCTGCTGGGATTGTCACCACGGAACAGAAGATTGACAGTTTATCAACAGGTCGGAAGTGCCCGACTAGGGAGAAAACAGTGCATCTGTCAATTATTGGTTTCCGGCACATCGAGAGGATTGACGGGGTTATTTGCAACTCTTTGTTGTAACTCGACAGAAACTCGCTGGCTTGTTTTGAGAATCTAAACTATTACTGACAACTTTGACAGAACTTAAGCCAGGAAAATAGTTTCCTGACAAGGGATGATCTGCCACTGTGCCACCTGTGTGGGGGCATAAAGGAGAACGTCACGTGGCCAACTTTGGTAGGTTGCCATATAAACCCGAGTTGGGGCCAACTAGGGGGACTTGAAAATGTGGCTCTAGTCGGAGTGAAAGGCACTGCAGTGCTTAGTGGAAATAATATCTACCATGTGTTAATTAGTGACTTAATTTTGCACGTGCCTATAATGGCAGATGTAGATATGATTGATAGGACTGCAGTAGTGCCATTTAAGGTATAACCTATTATATATATATTCGTTATAATTAATATAGACTGTGGCCTTGTCAAACTATAGTGTGATGATTAGCACTGTTAGTGGAAACTAGCTAGAGTAGTGAAGTGATACGTGGCTCTGTTAGCTAGAATAGGTTAGTGAAGTGCTGATAAGCTTTACTAGTTGAGAATTGAGTAATGAGGGATAATTGGGATCTTCCCGTAGGTGTCCCTGGTGGGCGGGGTTCCGCATTCTGTTTGCTGATTTTTTCTTTGTCATAGCCTGATTCGGCTCTAGGTGGGTAGCTAATCTGCTCTATGACTAAGTCTAGTTAGCTAAAGATCATTAAGCAAGGTGATAGGCTTACACTCAGCCGAAAGGATCAGTGACTAGTACTATCACCAGATGTTTTGTTTCTATCCTAGGTTCCCTACCAGATCCAAGGAAACTCAACAAGTTTTTGGGGAAAAAAATCAAATCCAAAAGGGAAGAACACCAGTTCAAGAGTCACTAGAGTTGCATACAGAACGTAACTTACGCTAGAAGGAAATTGATTCATCAAAGAGAGTGATGCATACTGATGCACCACACAGCATTAGACAGTAGTAACGAACCGAGAACCGGCTAAGAGTACCTAGTGTTAGTACCGCAACAATTAACATTAGAAATTAGCACTTATGGACTGAATGGTTCGATGTGCAACGAGGATGATCTGTCGACTAACTAACTAACTAACTGCGTACACACTACAAAAGACTTGTGCAGTTTGTTAAGGAACGTTAGGAACGGACATTGTGTAGAGTGCAACCGGTCCATGATTAACTGTTAATACCACCGGTGTCTATTTCGGATATTCATGAAATTGGATTACCAGAGGTCTACAGAGGCAAAGCTGTATCCGGCAAGATGGTTTCGGCAACGGGTGAGAAGTACATGTTCTGACGTAACGTGCTGTGGTCTATCTTTGCTGGGATCAGCTGACTGGGTTGCTGTCTGAGAGTCAGAGTCTACACACTTTATAGAACACGTCACACATTTTCTTCACATACACGTCTCATATACGTTACACTTTTATTTTAATAAATTACTCTTTATTAATTTCTAGAAGCAAGAGTTGTTGAGTATGTTGCGTTGGGGAAGTATGAGAAGGGGGCATAGTACGACAGTGTGAGAGTGATAGGAAGAGGTGTCCATAGGCTGATGGAGTGTGTTGGACGGAAGCTGGTGGATTCTCCAGAATATTGAGAAGGAAAAAAAAAAATATTATAATGTGGGTGTCGGATCTCCTCACTCCAGGGACGACACTTTAAAGGAGGACACGACAGACGTACGACTATTATAGTTTTCATAACTCTGAGAGAGAGAGAGAGAGAGAGAGAGAGAGAGAGAGAGAGAGAGAGAGAGAGAGAGAGAGAGAGAGACAGACAGACAGACAGACAGACAGACAGACAGAAACAGAGAGACAGACAGAGACAGAGACAGAGACATACAGTGAAAGACAGAGAGAGAGAACGAACAAACGAACGAACGAACGAACAAACTTTATTTTAAAAGGGTAACAAATTGGCACGCAGGCCCGTCTTACATTCGGCCCTTTCGATCACTCATCTTTCATTCATCAAATGTGCATGTTACATTTACATATGGGAAAAAAATACATTGTCAGATGGATTTTGTAAACATAAACAATGCATATTACGCATGGTACATTCACATGGGGGAAAAAAAAAAACATTGTCAAATGAAAGTTGTAAACATAAACAGTGCATATTGCAATGTTGAGAACACATCCCCCATCCACCCTCACACCCCGCAGCCACCCACACATCCCTCAGCCACCCACACATCCCCCACCCACCACACTCCCACCCACCCACACATACCTCCACGCACTCACACAGACTCAGGCAAACATACATGCCGCCACCCACCCACTGATCCCCCAAGAGACAGAGACAGACAGTGAGAGACAGAGAGAACGAGAGTATGTGTGTGGGTTTGTGTGAGTGAATTTGTGTGAATATGTTTGTGTGAGTGTTTTTGTGAATGTCTGTATGTATGTGTAGCGTGGGTGTCTATGAGTATGTTGTGTGAAGATGCTGAGTGTTTGCCTGTGTCTTTGTATTAGTGAGTGTGTTTGTGTTAGTGTGTGTGTCTGTGTGTGTGTGTGTGTGTGAGCGATTGAATGAGTGAGTTAGTGATTGTGAATGTATGTGTGTAAGTGTGTATGTTAGTGTGTCAGTGTCATTTTCCTTGTGAGTGTCAATGTGTATAAGTGTGCGTGTTTTGTATGTGACTGTGAGTGAGTGTGTGTTAGTATGGCTGTGTGTGTAATTGTGAGTGTGTGGATGTATGTCTGAGTGTGTGTCAGTTTGAGTATCTGTGTGCGTGTATGTGTGTGTTAATGTGAATGTGTGCGTGTGTGAGAATATCAGTGTATGTAAGTGCGCGTGTGTGTGTGTATAAATGTGTTTGAGTAAATTTATGTGTGTATGTGTGTGTGTATATATATATATATATATGTGTGTGTGTGTGTGTGTGTGTGTGTGTGAATGTCAATGTTTAGCCAAAGCTGCTCAGTACCGCTAGTTAGCTGGATGTTGTACACAGGGACATCAACCGACGGGCAATCCTTAGGGACAATACAACTGAGTGTAGTGTGGTTCGAGGTAACTCCCACACATCACACTTGTGCTCCAGTTAACTTCCACACATCACACACGTGCGCTAATTAACACCCACACACCACACTCTTGCGCCAATAAACCTCAAACACGTGCGCCAGTTAACACCAACACATTACACACGTTCGATAATTAATCCCACACATCACACATATGCGCCAATTAACGACCACACATCACACGCGTGCGCCAATTAACATGACACACGTCCGCCAATTAACTCCCACACATCACACACATTAGCTCTTAAAATGTATGTCTTCTGATGGATTCTGCATTGGGTTCAACCCCCACACAAGTCATCTGGACATAAGCGCTGACTTCACGTCTAGAGAGCAATGGCAATATAAAGTTTAGTTTTATTTCTTTAATAGGACGTTGCAATTAATCCCATCATTTATTGACTGTTTGTGATTCAATAAAGTTCATAAGTGTGCCATTACTTTCTGAATTACCGATGCCCCATACCATTAGAATCAACTAAATCGGCTGGCTTCTAAAACGCCCGCCATTTTTCCAACCCTCGATTCGATATATACGGAAATTATGCTCTATGCTAACTAGTGAACGTACAATTCTCAGAAAAATCAACCCGAAGTTGACCTAACGTTCTACAAAGGCTATTGAAATTTTTCTCATTATTAGTTATAGAATGTTAATGAGCTAACTGCATGTTACTGAACTTTTAATTATATGTGTGAAATGAACTGATCACAGATAAAATAACTGTAAATTATAGCTACGTAATGGAAGAAAAAAAAAAGAACAGACAACGAGAGAAGTTATACAGAAAAGTCCTAAAAACAAATCGCCGGGTCCAGATGGAATAACCACAGAAGCTATTCAGGCCTGTGGGAAAACAGGAGTTACATGGCTAACAAGACTTTTCAATACAGCATGGGAAGAAGGAAATGTCCCAGATGATTGGCATCAGGCAATAATAGTACAAATATGGGAAAAGAAAGACAATATGAGAAAGTGTGAAACATACAGAGGTATACCACTCCTGAGCCATATAGGGAAAATGTATGCAAAACTATTGGAACAAAGAGCTAGACCCATAGTTGAACAACAGTTAAGCAAAGTACAATTCGGTTTTTGGAAAGGTAAAAGTTGCACTGATGCACTATTTACACTTAGACAAATATGTGAAAAAACTATCGAGTATAGTGACCAGTATAATAGTGTGTTTGTAGATCAGGAAAATTCTTTCGATAGAGTTAAATGTTTGCATATCCTTTACAGGACATCGCTGTCAACATCAGCATCTTTCAGCTGATTGTTGATTTCTTGGCAAGATTACGCTCAGTAGTTTGCCATTGCTTTCTGGGTGACGGGCTCATATACCCTGTAAGTTACCGACGCGGTTAGAACCGCTACCGATTCTCGCCGTCGTCACGTTACTCAAGAAAGTATACGGGTGTGGCATAACCACTAACCACCATTATTCAGTTGACAAGAATGCACGCCAAAGTTAGGGGAAATTATAAAACAATTGACTGCACCAACTCAAATTGAAACCAAAACTTAAAAACTAACGCAACATCAAAACTGAAACTGGAACAAGTGACAGATGACGTCAATTCTAGGAAATATTTCATCAGCCCAAACTCAGGAGATCATTGGATAAGAACAGACACGTGACAACGCCTCCATTCGAAAGCCCGCTTAGAATATGTTAATCGCGCAATTCTACTGCAACCCGCCTGATGAACAGACGCAAAAGCTGGTGTGACCACATTTTCAAATAGGGACGGCAGAATGACTAGATCCGAGGTAAGCTTCTTACTCCTTTGATTAAACTGATGACCAGATGTATCAAGTGACAAGTGTTTGTAATGTCAATTGAAATGTATTATTATAAATTAAAACCCCTGAAGTGAAAAATGCTCGACTGTAGATTCTGACGACGCAGAGCCGATTCCCGGGCAAACTGACACTCTAATACTCTTTTCGAATACTGCAATCTCTGATATTCTTTAAGATAGTTATTAACTTTAAGAAGTGCATAATAATACTACATTCTATTCTGGACAACTGTACGAAGTGATGATTCTGAGGCAATCTTGTGCATTTCATTAGAAACACTGCTTCAAATGCTATCACTATCTACAGCGAATCAGACAGTTCGTGTACTAGAATAAGTGCCTCGTTTTAAAACAGACTTATCTATGTCTATTTTCAATCTAGAAAGCTGAAAAAGAAATCCAATCTTCCCTTTCTCCTTCATCTATTGAATAAATAGGGTTTGATGGAATAAATATTTATATTTGTGTCAGAGTTTACTTAGATAAGGGCACTCATGAACTGCATTACATCAGAATAGTTGTGCTTCGCGGAACTCCACCGTCAGAAGTTAACTTAACTCATTACTCAACATAACTTAAAACACAACACCACACAACTCAACACTCAACCCCACAACAACAACCACAACCACAGGTAATGGGAGAGGAGTTATTATACAAAGAAGAAGGACAAGTTGGTTAATTGGGAAAACACAGAGAAGCATTTATACACACTACAAACCCAATGGAGTGATAGAAATGTTATAAATGTATGCCATTTATTCACATGCATCATAACACCTCCTCACTCTTGTCACTGTCTTACTGTACACGTCTCAATTACCCCAGGTCCAATGAGAACTTACATACAGCAGGAACCAGTTGATAGAAGGAGAACACAGCGTGATAAACTCTGACCACCCCAAATTGACCCAACACTAGATTAGAGAAAAGAAGAGAAGGGAGGGGGGAACTAGTTCCTACTTCAGGAATTTAGGTTTCTTCCGACCTACTTCTAGAATATTGCATTGGTAGGATTGTATATGTTTATGTGAATTTTACACAGTGAATTCTTGGTAGCAAACCATTTGCAACCAACTGGCAACCAACTGGCCAACCAACCAAACCAGACCAGAGAGAAAGAGATGAACCGCACTTGAGATGGAGGAAGACTTGGCCATGAGCAGAGTATGGGAAACCTTAAAAGAAGCTACACGGTTAGAACTTAAGTGGATCCATCAGTCGAAGGACCCAGGCTTACCCTAATCTTCCAATCGCAAGGTTACATATCTCTTAAGAAAACACACAACACTCAGTCTCAAGAACTGATATATAAATGTATATGCATTATCTCCACACTTAACAAGTACAACATTCAAATGTTTACAATATGTTTCCATACTTGTTGACATTTTATGTATTGATGCCTATTTGTTGATTGACTGTGACATTGGTCCTATATGCATTTTTCTAATTTATCTTGTGTAAACCACAATAGAAGATGTATGTAACAGGCCAGAAGACTCAGGCCCAGTCAATAAATAATTAACATTAACAGATCTTTTGTTGATTAGTCAGTTCAACCAATCTGTGATTCACCATCTTATGTGTGTACACCATGTTGTCAAGATCTATTGTGATTGGTTATGTGTTTAATTTTTAGAAACAAATTAACTCATGAAAGAATATTAAATTGGGAGAGACTCAAGGTCTATCAACTGCTCAACATCCATGCTTTCTTAACATAAATCAGGCTGAGAAAATTCTCCAGACTTTCCTCAGAATGAAAAGAAAAGGAGGGGGGGGGGCCTCAAGAGCTAAAAGGATCCTTGGAAAAGGGGCAGATTCCCAGTTAGTAATTACTATTCTCACCAGGGCCATAATCTATATCTCCTAGACTAAATCAAATAAGACGAGGCCTGCAGATAACTCGAGGGTCATATTCTGGCGTTATTGAAGATAGAAGAGGATGGGGCCCAACTTCTTTGATTAGAAATGGGGCATGCACCAAAGTGATCTCCCACTCCCTTCAGAATATATGACATATTGGGTGGCTACGTCCTGTATGGTTCCCGTAAATTAACTTTTAAACAATTACATAATACATTGTGTGTAATTAAAACATTGTGTAATTAAATGATTGCATAAAACATTGTATTACATAAAACATTAACACAAATATCTTTAGATTTTAAACATTGTCATTTTCTGATATGATATAACAGACATCATGTGGGGTATTGATTGACAGCCACATGATGTGAATGACATTTATAGATAAATAAGTGTAGGTGACTGATAATTTCTTCTGAATAAATAGGTTTATACTTCAGAAAAGGGTGCTCCAGGAGAAATATAGAGCGTGAATCTACTATTCAAACACTACTTCTCTTCCAGAGAAGGTGTTCTTTTCCTGAGGAGTCTGATCTTACAGCATTTCATCAACCACCGGAAAATCTTATCCGAAGGGAAATTTCTGTCTAAATTCAGATTCTCTTCTTTACTAGGATTAATTCTGGTTACTTCAATGCCTGCTGCCTTTGGCTTTTCCAGCATTGGCAGACAGACATAACATAAAGTGTTTAATATTGTGCATGCTTTGCTGTATATTTGCAGATCGGGGACTGACAAGCTTACGCGGATCAGACCAACCTGCACTTATATATTTTTAGGCAGGGCAAATAAAGCAATAAATTCTAGGCATGGCGGAAACTGCTAAGTTCCGGGCATAATTAATGGAAACAGGTAGGGAAAACGGGTTGGATGGCCCAGCGCTATCTAACTATATTTGAGAAGCATTTGACAGAAGAGAAAGACTTCAAGCCGAACTGGCCCTCAAAGAAAAACGATTTCAGGCAGAATTGGAGGAGAAAGAGAAACGACTACAGGCTGAAATGGAAGATAAGGAGAGAGAGCGTCAACACCAACTGGAGTTGAAGAGAATGGAGACTGAATTGGAGATTCGAAGACTAGGGGGAGGGTGTGGTCCCACACCCTCAACCTTATCAGGATTTCCAGTGACAGAACCACATTCTCATGTCTCCCACCTTAATTCAGGAGCTATGTCGTTTCCTCTGGAACCCTTCAATGAACAGACTGACAACATCGAAGGATGTTTATCACGCTTTGAGGCAATGGCTGTCAGCTGTGGGCTTGAAGAAGGGAGATGGGCAACGAAGTTAGCGCAATCTTTAAGATCTACCGCGTATGACGTGTTCTCGAGGCTCACTCGTGAGGAACAACAGGAAAACGAAACACTCAAAAAGGCACTCTTGAGCCGATTCGAAGTGGACGGGGATTCTTACAAAGCTCGTTTCAAAACAGCTAGGAAAGAACCGGGTGAGAGTTATGCGCAACTAGTTGAAAGACTGAAGTCATACATACAAAGATGGACTTGTTTAGGAGGGTTTGAGGAGAGTTTTGAAGGACTCCGTGAAATGATCATCATTGATCAGATAAAGGGGAAGATGTCGAATGAAATGAAAGCATTCTTAACCCAAAACGGAGCCGACCGCCTAGAAAACATCATCATCCTGGCAGAGAGATTTGAAAAATCTCATAAGAAGAAGGGATGTAAGGGACGTTCGAACAACACCCCCTCTCAAAACAAATCTCGAAAGCCAAAAGAGGGTGAAAACACTTTAGCCACCAAGAAAAATGGGAAATCCCAGAAAAACATTCAAAACACAGCCCAAACAGCGCCGAAGGAGGAAAGACTATTCTGCACCCATTGCAAAATTAGAAGTCACACATTTCAGAATTGCAGGAAGAAGCCACCTCCACACACAGCGGCCTGTTTGGCCAACCGAAAAGAGAAAAAAGTGAGCACTGGTGAAACGTCCAACCAGAAACCTCATCAAGACACATCATCTCGTATTCCGGTTGTAGAATCCATCTTGCTAAATGGATTCAAAGCGACCTGTCTATATGATACTGGTTTATCGTATGACTGTGTTGTTTCATCATCCTTAGTTCACCCTGAACAGGTGACAGAGGAAATAGTGGAATTACAGGGACCACTGAAGAGTTCAACAAATATGTCTCTTCCAGTGGCAAAAGTGAACATATCCTCGCGGTATGTCACTGAGACAATCAAGGCAGCAGTCTTGGACGATCCGATATATCCTGTAATCCTAGGCTGTAGATTTATCGTTCTAGAAGAACCTGTTCAACCTGTGGCGATGGCAACAATGGCCATTCGATCCCAGGCGAAAAAGACTCCAGAAACAACTAGAAGAACCTGTTCAACCTGTGGCGATGGCAACAATGACCATTCGATCCCAGGCGAAAAAGACTCCAGAAACAACTACGCCAATCTTTCGAACGGAGGAACTGAAGAGGGCACAAGAAGCCGACAGCACCTTGGATCCCTGCTTCAGAAAACTGCCAAAATCACATTTACCTCTACGTAAAGGTGATCTGTTCATGAAGTCAGCACTTCTTTACAGAAAAGCAGGACGAGCTGGACAAGAGTTTAATCAACTTGTAGTACCAACTCAATACAGGACTCAGATCTTGGAAATGGCTCATAGTCTACCATTCAGTGGGCATATGGGTATCAACTCTACTAAACAGCGGATTACTACTCACTACTTTTGGCCAGGGATGAACTCAGACATACAACGGTTTGTAAAATCATGCCCACAGTGTCAGAAAGTATCACTAAAACACCGGACACCGCCGGCAATGTTGGGTGAATCGCCAATTACTGGAATTCCATTTGAGAAAGTGGCTGTAGACAAAGTCGGACGTCTCTCAGCAACGAAGAGGCGAAACCGATTCATATTAACGCTTGTGGACACAACAACCATGTGGGCCGAAGCGGTTCCTATGCCCAGCTGTGACTCCAAACACGTCGCTGATGCATTATTAGGAATATTCACACGTCTAGGATTCCCGCAAAGGATCTTGACGGACAACGGTTCACAGTTTCGTGGTAAGCTCATGGAAGAGACCTTCAGACTTTTTCATGCACGCCATATCTTCAGTTCACCATATCACCCTCAGTCAACTGGACTTGTGGAAAGGTGGAACGGGACATTGATTAGTATCTTTCGCAAAATTGGACAGGAGAAGACAGAGGATTGGGACTTGTATTTATCCGCAGCTTTATTCGCTTACAGGGAAGTACCCCATCACTCAACAGGTTTTGCTCCAGCCACACTGTTGTTTGGACGACCGATCAAAGGACCACTTGAGGCGTTACTTCGAACCTGGACCGATAATACTTCAGATGATACAGTCGTTACAGCATCTACATATGTTGCCGAGTTGAAAAATCTTTTACAACACATTTGGAAACAAGCGAATGTCAATCTACGTCACGCCAGACGAAGAATTGCTCGTAGCTTCAACCGCAAGGCAAAGGATAGAAAGTTAGAGGTAGGAGAGAAGGTGATGTTGCTGCTTCCAACCAGTCAGAATAAGCTGCAAATCGGATGGAGAGGACCTTATGTAGTGACGGAGAAGATCTCCCGTACCAACTACAGAATTTCAGTCAAAGGCAAGATGAAAGTATTTCACATAAACCTCTTGAAGAAATATCATGAAAGACCCTCAACCACCGAACCTGCACATCTGATGGCCATGAGTGTGGCTACTGAAGTCGAAGAAGGATCAACAATGGGAGTCAAGTACCCACTGCAAGTCAAAGAGACCTTTAAGGATGTGGAAATCAATCCCAACTTAACAAAGGATCAGCAAAAGCAGATTAGGGAACTTATGGCAAAGTATGCAGAAGTACTTACTGATAAGCCAGGAAAAACTGATTTGGAGGAATTTGACATGAAGTTAAATGACACAGTGCCTGTGCGAGTCAAGACTTACCCAGTTCCTTATGCAAAGCAAGAGACTTTAGAGGAAGAAATACAACAGCTGCTCACCGCAGGAATAATCTCACCATCTGAATCACCTTACAGTGCTAGCGTCGTCTTATTGAGAAAGCCAAGTGGAGAACATAGATTGTGAATCGATTATCGACAGCTCAATGCTATTACTGAATTCCAAGCAGAACCTCTGCCTGATCAGAATAAACTCTTCACAGCACTCCACCGAGCTAAGTACTTTACGAGGATTGATCTCAGTAAGGGATATTAACAGATTCCTGTAAAACCGGAAGTTAGACCATGGTTAGCTTTCAGCACGCCTGGAGGACACTATGATTTCAACGTTCTTCCATTCGGATTAAGTAATGCTCCCAGCGATTTTACACGTATGATGAGAAAATTACTTGACCCACTACAGCATCCAGACATTAGTCACTTCATGGATGACATCCTGATCGCAACTGAAACATTTGAAGAGAATGTAGAAACACTGCATCTTTTGTTCAGGCGCCTCAGAGAAACTGGATTGACGGCTAGACCAAAGAAGTGTCAAATAGGATTCCAAGAATTGGACTTTCTAGGTCATAAGATATCTCATGGACTGATAACTCCACAAGAGGGAAATGTGGACAAACTCCAGAGAGCACCTCGTCCAAAAGCCAAGAAGGATGTAAGATCATTTGTATCCTTATGTGGATTCTATCAAAGATACATCAAGGACTTCAACACTCTGTCAGCACCTTTAACGGCTATTACCAAAAAGGGGAAACCAGAGAAAGTCACTTGGTCAGCTGACTGTGAGACCCCTTTCACGGCACTAAAGCAGGCATTAACTGTTCATCCAGTCTTACATCTACCAGACCTCGACCAACCATTCGTGCTGAGAACCGATGCCAGTAACATAAGAATTGGGGCAGCGTTGTTGCAGAGAAGGGGAGATGTACCATCAGCGCTATTCCCTGTAGCCTATGCTAGCCGGAAATTAGATGCAGCAGAGAGAAAATACAGTACTATCGAGAGAGAATGTCTTGCGCTCGTATGGAGTGTACAGAAGTTTCAGGCATACCTATATGGCAAACACTTCACAGTGCAATGTGACCATCACCAACTCATGTTTCTCGCAGCATCTAAGACTCTGAATGCCCGACTTATGAGGTGGTCGCTGCTTCTTCAACCCTACTCGTTCCAGGTTGAATATGTTCCTGGGAAAATTAATGTGGGAGCGGACTTCCTGAGTCGACACCCAGTGCCTGATGAACCAGGTCAATCAGATGCAGAAGAGAATACAAGAGAGGAAAATACGGGAACAGCTTGATAACTGAAAATGTTGGAAACATAGTTCCATACCGTAGAACAATCTGGGGTGGGGCCATGTGGCATAACCACTAACCACCATTATTCAGTTGACAAGAATGCACGCCAAAGAGAGGGGAAATTATAAAACAATTGACTGCACCAACTCAAACTGAAACCAAAACTTAAAAACTAACGCAACATCAAAACTGAAACTGGAACAAGTGACAGATGACGTCAATTCTAGGAAATATTTCATCAGCCCAAACTCAGGAGATCATTGGTTAAGAACAGACACGTGACAACGCCTCCATTCGAAAGCCCGCTTAGAATATGTTAATCGCGCACTTCTACTGCAACCCGCCTGATGAACAGACGCAAAAGCTGGTGTGACCACATTTTCAAATAGGGACGGCAGAATGTCTAGATCCGAGGTAAGCTTCTTACTCCTTTGATTAAACTGATGACCAGATATATCAAGTGACAAGTAATGTTATCCAGTGTTTGTAATGTCAATTGAAATGTATTATTATAAACTAAAACCCCTGAAGTGAAAAATGCTCGACTGTAGATTCTGACGACGCAGAGCCGATTCCCGGGCAAACTGACACTCTAATACTCTTTTCGAATACTGCAATCTCTGATATTCTTAAAGATAGTTATTAACTTTAAGAAGTGCATAATAATACTACATTCTATTCTGGACAACTGTACGAAGTGATGATTCTGAGGCAATCTTGTGCATTTCATTAGAAACACTGCTTCAAATGCTATCACTATCTACAGCGAATCAGACAGTTCGTGTACTAGAATAAGTGCCTCGTTTTAAAACAGACTTATCTACGTCTATTTTCAATCTAGAAAGCTGAAAAAGAAATCCAATCTTCCCTTTCTCCTTCATCTATTGAATAAATAGGGTTTGATGGAATAAATATTTATATTTGTATCAGATTTTACTTAGATAAGGGCCCTCATGAACTGCATTACATCAGAAAAGTTGTGCTTCGCGGAACTCCACTGTCAGAAGTTAACTTAACTCATTACTCCATAACTTAAAACACAACACCACACAACTCAACACTCAACCCCACAACAACAACCACAACCACAGGTAATGGGAGAGGAGTTATTATACAAAGAAGAAGGACAAGTTGGTTAATTGGGAAAACACAGAGAACCATGTATACACACTACAAACCCAATGGAGTGATAGAAATGTTATAAATGTATGCCATTTATTCACATGTATCTTGACACCTCCTCACTCTTGTCACTGTCTTACTGTACACGTCTCAATTACCCCAGGTCCAATGAGAACTTACAAACAGCAGGAACCAGTTGATACCAGGAGTACACAGTGTGATAAACTCTGACAACCCCAAATTGACCCAACACTAGATTAGAGAAAAGAAGAGAAGGGAGGGGGGGGGGGAACTAGTTCCTACTTCAGGAATTTAGGTTTCTTCCGATCTACTTCTAGAATATTGTATTGGTAGGATTGCATATGTTTATGTGAATTTTACACAGTGAATTCTTGGTGGCAAACCATTGGCAACCAACTGGCAACCAACTGGCAACCAACTGGCCAACCAACCAAACCAGACCAGAGAGAAAGAGATGAACCGCACTTGAGATGGAGGAAGACATGGCCATGAGCAGAGTATGGGAAGCCTTCAGAGAAGCTACACGGGCAGAACTGAAGTGGATCCATCAGTCGAAGGACCCAGGCTTATCCTAATCTTTCAATCGCAAGGTTACATATCTCTTAAGAAAACACACAACACTCAGTCTCAAGAACTGATACATAAATATATATGCATTATCTCCACACTTAACAAGTACAACATTCAAATGTTTACAATATGTTTCCATACTTGTTGACATCTTATGTATTGATGCCTATTTGTTGATTGACTGTGACATTGGTCCTATATGCATTTTTCTAATTTATCTTGTGTAAACCACAATAGAAGATGTATGTAACAGGCCAGAAGACACAGGCCCAGTCAATAAATAATTAACATTAACTGATCTTTTGTTAATTAGTCAGTTCAACCAATCTGTGATTCACCATCTTATGTGTGTACACCATGTTGTCAAGATCTATTGTGATTTGTTATGTGTTTAATTGTTTAAAAACAAATTAACTCATGAAAGAATATTAAATTGGGAGATACTCAAGGTCTATCAACTGCTCAACATCCATGCTTTCTTAACATAAATCAGGCTGAGAAAATTCTCCAGACTTTCCTCAGAATGAAAAGAAAAGGGGGGCTCAAGAGCTAAAAGTATCCTTGGAGAAGGGGCAGATTCCCAGTTAGTAATTACTATTCTCACCAGGGTCATAATCTATATCTCCTAGACTAAATCAAATAAGACGAGGCCTGCAGATAACTCGAGGGTCATATTCTGGGGTTATTGAAGATAGAAGAGGATGGGGCCCAACTTCTTTGATTAGAAATGGGGCATGCACCAAAGTGATCTCCCACTCCCTTCAGAATATATGACAACGGGATTACGGAGAAAGTCGCTAACTCCTAGGCCAGGGAGACGACTTCGATAGAGTAGACAGATACAAATTATGGACCATACTTGAAGACTATAGGATACAAGAGCAATTGCTAGAAAACATCATAGCCATGTACCACTCGAGACGAAGTGCATTAAGAAAACAAGAAGGAATATCAGATATGCTCACAGTCAATACAGGAGTGAGACAGGGATGTGTGCTCTATCCTCTGCTATTTAATGTCTACATGGACAGAATATCCAAAGAAGTAAGTCTTGACAGAACAGATTCAGAAAATTTAGAACTATTTACTCCAGATGAAAAAAACTGATCCACAGGACATAAATGAACTTCTATGTGCAGACGATCAGTGCCTGTTTTACATCGGAGAGTGCAGACTACAACATAATATTAATAATCTGAGTTCAACCTGCAGCAGATACCATATGAGTATAAAACACAGCCAAAAGCGAAGTAATGCAAGTTAGCAGATCGCCGGGCCCATTAAGTATACAGATAAATAGCACAATCCTGAAACAAGTTAAATAATTGAAATATCTTGGAAGTATGATCACAGAAGATAGCAGGTTGGACAGAGAACGCTAAATTAGATGTCAAAAAGCTAGTGCACTTACATATCAACTATCACCCGCCCTGAAACATCCAAATATACCCATGTTAGCACAACGACAGATAATTAACAGCATATTCACACCAACAGTATGCTACCAATCTCAAACCTGGACTTTATCCAAATCACACCTTCGCAAAATCAACGCCTGCGAGATGAGATGCCTGAGGAGAGCTACCAACCTAACAATCCGAGACCGAGTAAGAAATGCTGTTATCAGACAGACAGTGGGATCAACACCTTGTGCCACATTTATTGAAAGGCAGAAGATCAAGTGGTTTGGCCATGACGTTAGAATGCAACACCAACAACTACCATCACTGGCCTTATATCAAAGATCATCTGCGACGAGACCACGAGGACGTCCAAGAAGAAAATGGATTAAGGACATCCAAGACATTGTACAATCACACAGAATGACACTATCCAGTGCCGCCCACAGGGCGCTGGAACGCAAATTATTCCTCCCACGACGATTGACGGCAGAAGTGGAGGATGATGATGATGATGATGATGATGACGATGACGATGATGATGAGGATGATGATGATGATGATGATGATGATGATGAGGATGATGATGATGATGATGATGATGATGATGATGATGATGATGATGATGATGATAATGATGATGATGATGATGACGACGAACGAGAGAAGAATCTTGACTGCTGTCATCCTGGCATGGAGACATCTTAGAACAAAGTCGTTGCAGTCTTGAATATCACACAGTTAGTTAGTTTGTTGCCGGACTCCCTGGCCTAGGTGTTAGCGACTTTCTCCGTAATCCCGTTTATCCACATAAGGAACGTAACTGCTGCGAGATTCTGTAGGGGATCGCGCCGCGTTGGTGACTTACGGGGTAATTGAGCCGGTCGCTCAGAAAGCAATGACAAACTACAGAGCGTAATTTTGCCAAGAAATCAACAAACAGCTGAAAGATGCTGATGTTGACTGCGATGTCCTGTCAAGGATATGCGAATTTTAAAAAAGAAGTTAGTTTATTAGCTGGTGGGGTATTATGCTTGCGCTCCGGACATGTGCATGGGTGCTCACTGCTCAACCTAACATGTACATCAGCGTTCTGTCTCTACTAGGGCCGGGTCTGTATTGGTTGACTAGGCCCCTCATTCTCCCTATCTGCTTCTCGTATCTGGCCTTGTCAGTTGTGAAGATCACTAAGTATGGACGCGCACTTTCACCCAAGTAACAAGGGGCTTATACTAATGGCCATGAACTAATCATAATTTAACTAACCTATAATTAAAGAATTCTCCCCCGATGGTGTTTCCACCTTGTCGTGGTGGGGGAGCTTGAGTTTCTCAATGACCCTGAGAGCTATGCCGGTGGTAGCGTAGCTACCAGCAGGGCCTCCCAAGCCGGATAGGTCAAAGGGTAGAGAACAGACAAAGAGAAACACCCTGGTCCTCCAGGTTGGGGGTTGAAGCGTGGGGTTAACAACCCTACCTTTGTAAAAACTATTTTGTTACGAAACAGATACATAAGCCTCGAATTCGGACTGACTTATTTGGACAACGACCTCGGAACGTTAAGAGACGCTTGAGATTTGGAAGATGGAATGTACGGACACTATATCGAGCTGGAGCGGCTGAAGAACTAACCCGGGAGCTGGTTGAATATCAAATGGATATAACAGCAATTCAAGAAATAAGGTGGCCAGGAGAGGGTACTTTAGAGCAAAATGGAATGATTGTAATATATGGAGGAAACACCCAAAATAAACATGAATTAGGAACAGGTTTTGTCATCAAAAAAGAGTTATGGGGGAACGTTTTAAACTTTAAAGTAGTTAATGACAGAATTAGTAAATTACGAATAAAAGGTAAATGGAAAAATATAACGATGATTAATGTACATGCACTTACTGAAGAGAAAGCAGATGACGTTGAAGAAGACTTTTATAATGATTTGGAAGATGTCATAGATAAACCCCCAAACAGGACATCCTGATTGTGCTGGGAGACTTCAATGCAAAAATAGGTAGAGAGCGAACTCATAAAAAAGTGGCCGGTATGGACAGCCTACATACAACTTCAAATGATAATGGATGGAGAGTCATCATGTGACAAGAGAACCTATAATCAAATAGATCACATTTTAATTAACAACAGAAATGCATCAAACATACAACAAGTTATAATTTAAAATAAAACTTAAGAGAGCTTTCTATACTAAATTACAAAGATTACACCCAACATATAACAGAGAAAAACTACAAAAAATTACAGTCAAAGAGAAATTTACAGATGAAATAAAATGTACACTTGAAACTCTGCAAAACCCGTTGGAGGAAAGCGTTGACCAAACTTGGTTGAACATCAAGAATACAATTCAATCTACCGCAGAAGAATGTCTCGTTGTGGTAACCACGCATAGAAAGAACAGATGGTTCAATCCAAAAAGTGAAGAAGCAGTCATTAGGAAAAAGAATGCCAGACATTTATGGTTAAATAACATCAACAACATCCAAAAGGAAGGGCAATATAGAAATGAATGTAAATAAGCTACAAAAATAGTTTGACAGCTGAAGCGAGAATATATGAGTAATATAATCAACGATATGGAAACTAATCACCAGAAAAACGAATCCAGAAAGTTTTTTAATGAACTGAAATCAATGAAATGAAGGCACCAACACAACATATATGGTTTAAAAGACAAAAATGGGAATATGATAAATACCAATGAGGAAAGGTGCAACACATGGAAAGAATATTTTGTTTAATTACTAAATTGTGAAGCTAAAAGTAAAACCTTCCAACAGGAAGAGGTTTTAACGTGTGAACCACAGATTGAAGAACCTGTTTTTGAAGAAATCATATATGTAATCACACGACTTAAAAACAATAAGGCAGCTGGGGCTGATGGAATTGCTGCTGAATTTATAAAGGCAGGTGGCCATGCATTACATCTAAAGCTATACGAACTAATAATAAACATCTGGAGGACCGAAGAATTACTCCATGACTGGAAAGAGTCATTATTGATACCTATCTTTAAGAAAGGAGACAAGTTTCAATGTGAAAATTATAGAGGAATATCATACTGTCCACAAGCTATAAGATACTATCCGCAGTATTACTAAATAGACTAAAACCATATTCAGAAGACATATTAGGTGACTTCCAGGCGAGTTTTAGACAAAACAGATCAACAATAGATCAGATATTTATCTTACGACAAATAGCCGAGAAAAATTGGGAATATAACAGAGATCTCCATAACATTTTTGTGGATTTTAAAAAGGCTTATGATAGTGTCCATAGGAATAGTCTATGGAATGCTATGCAGGAATTTGGAATACCAAGGAAGTTAATCAACATGACCAGACTATGCATGGAAGATACTTATAATATAGTAACATATAAAGGCAAGAAATCAGACCCTTTAAATGTAACATCTGGCTTGAAACAGGGTGATGCACTATCACCGCTACTCTTCAATCTGGCTCTAGAGAAAATTGAAAGGAAGGTAAAGGAGGAATGTGATATTGAAGGAACATCCAAGCTGCTCGGTTATGCAGATAATATAGATATTATAGGGGAAAATGAACAAAAGACACTTAAAGGAAAAAGCCCAACAGATGGGGCTGGTTATCAACCAAGTTAAGACAGAATATATGGTAATTTCAAGAGAAGGAATGGCTAAAAACTCTAGCCACATACAAATAGATGATATGACCATTAAAAGAACGGAAACATATAAATACCTGGGTATAATCTTCAACTGCTCCAACATCATAAGGGAAGAAATACAAACTAGAATCAATTCTGGAAATAAGGTATACTGTGCATTACAACATCTACTAAAATCAAATGCGCTATCTCGTAACACCAAAATCACAATATACAAAATACTGATCAGACCAGTTGTGCTGTATCGCTCTGAAACCTGGAGTACAACGAAAGGAGACGAAGCCTTGTTACAAACCTTTGAGAACAAAGTTTTAAGACACATCTTTGGACCCATTAGGGATACACAAAGTGGAGAGTGGAAAATAAGTAACAAAGACATTTATGATCTGTTTAAGTCTCCGCTAATCACTGGTATCATGAAGGCTAAAAGACTACAATGGCTGGGGCATATAGAAAGA
>CAWUFQ010000283.1:22500-26581 GCA_963921405.1 Cepaea hortensis | reverse complement strand
GCTATTGATGATCATATGATGATGATGATTATATTATGGTATACGTAACTCATCTGGCTGAAAAGCTCAGAAGCACATAGGTCATGCTTCCCCCAGTGAGACGCAGTTCACTGTCAGATTGAAGGAGTCCAAATTGGTCCCTCACAAGGCTAAGTCACTTCCTGATATGGGTTGTTGACTGTCCATTGCTCCTACGAGATCTGGAATGAAACGAACGGAGATGGGTAGTATCTACGTCTACACATCTCAAAACACATATGTCTATACATTCATATAAACATACATTCAAGTCATAATATATGATGGTATGATGATATATATGATAGCATGTTACATAAACATATATCAGTTCTAAATAAATAAATATATATATATGCATATATTAATAAAACTATTTAGAACATCTATAGCTCAAAACCTACATATTCATATACATTTGTGTAATGGAGTGTTTCCCAGATAAGTTCACCTCACTTACTCTTTCCCTTTCTGATTCATTCATACTGTCTTGTCGGAAGGGCTGGTCGCACAGTCCTGTCGAACATTAAATGCCTTCCCTGAATCTGTCTGGGATATTGAATGTCCTAAGTCATGTCTGTCCTCATGCAGACATCATGCAGACAAGGTGAACTGGTGCCAATTCCTCAAACCAAGTGGTTTCACCACAATCTTGGTAGGCACTCAAAGTGTTGGTCCAAATAATCAACGTTAATTTGGACGCTATCAAGAGACTGGGAGCTCTCAGGAATTTCTCCTAAGTAGTCAGTCTCCCCAATGTTTAACATCATACAGGATGAATCTAAATGTATCTCCTGTACATGCATAAGCCACACGCTCATGTAGCTTGGATAATGGATTTCTCCAAATTATCACATACAACAAATCAGACAACCAAGTGGTGAATGAAAGAAGAAAATAGTTCTCAGTGAAATCGTAAAGCTAGAACTGGAACATTAAGTACAAAGAAAATCCACCAGTGTAAAGTTTGGGAGAATATGCAGAACACGAAACTACACAAGCCTTCAGACTAGCAGACAACTAATCAGAGTAATGGTCTTACCTGGGTTATAGCTAGGAAATCCTGTCATACGACTTCGTACAGAAGTCCAACAGAACGAAATGTTAATATTTCTCCCAGTAGGTATCCTAAGAATGCTATTGTGAATTTGCGTCTGAAGTCTTGCTGGCCATGCATGTCGTTTTATTCTATTCAATTCCTGGCTAGTTTCCAGGTTGGTTAATTAATATGTCCAAGTTCCTGTTAGCTCCACCTATTTTTCATGTAGGACGATTTACCTAGATGGATTAAGTGCCAAATTCTTTTCACCCCCTCCTCCTTTCCTGTGAAGGGTAGTTTCATCTGTCAATCAAATTGACCGATGCCCCCACGCCTGAAACAATGAAACCTGCTTTGGCGGCAATGCAGTTGCGTCATTACATTCCAATAGGCTGGTAACACCAGCCTTCCCGGTTGCTGGCCAGAATGTGTCAGCCATGGGTTTCTACTTTGCCCCGTAGTGTTGCGGAGAGGTGTTAAGCATCTGGTCCTAATTGCTCCTTTGTGGTGGCAATTACAGACGTCCCGGCTCCACAAAGTCTGGACTTTTAGATAGGTGTTAGGCCTGCATTAAATTGCCGTTTTTGGATCACACGGGGTTCTGTTGAACTAAGGTGTTAGGTGTCTATTCCAACCGCAGGCTTGTAAACTAACACGTCAATCTCAACTGACTGGCTCCGCGATGTATCAACGCCGTCGGCCCCAGCCTAGATTTCACACTTTGTCTTTCTCGTCCCTTGTACTGAAAACAATGAGTTTTCAACCTTTGATAGCGCCCGCCCCGACTGGTGCCGTGGTGTCTGGGTTTTAACTTTGATCTGGACATCAAAGCTTTCTCAGACCTAGCATTACAGAAATGATGGGGCGTGCGTGGTCAAAATGTATTTTCCTCTTGTTTTCAAGTTTATTGCATTTCTATCATTTTCTGGTGGACGTTTATGCTTTTAGAGAATGATAGAAAAATAATGTGGGCTCTTTATTCCTTTTTAACTTGTGTAATTATGATGCTGCCGGGGCTGTCCCGCCACAAACAACCGTCCCAGATTGTAGAGCAGAAGTCAAAGTGTGTCTGTATATGAGAAGTATAGAATAGTTTCCTTGTGTCCTCATCAAGGAAGTTTTAATTTTGGCGAGTTGGTAGACTTTTTTCGCTGTTTGTTTAATAAGCGCTGAACGTGGGAATTAAAGGTTAGGTTTCTATCAATGATTATGCCTAATGTTTTGTGCTCAATTACACTTTCTACTGGCTTGTTATCGATGTGAAGTTGAAGTGATGTGTGTGAGTTTAGAGTTTGAAAGTCTTTGTCTGGTTGTTAGTAAAATTTGAATTTGTTTTAGTGATGTTAATTTGCATACGGTTTGAATAGCTCCACCTAACTACATTATTTAATTCTTGTTGTAAAGACGACTCCAATAAAATACAGTTTTCAGCATTTGTGTACACTGTACAGTCGTCTGCAAATAGATCGCAGGACGACGAAAGATGCAAAGGTAGATCGTTAATATATATGGCAAACAATAGAGGGCCAAGAATAGAGCCTTGCGGTACTCCAATATTGAAGGTAGTAGTAAGAAGAAGAAGAAGAAGAAGAAGAAGAAGAAGAAGAAGAAGAAGAAGAAGAAGAAGAAGAAGAAGGAAGAAGAAGAAGAAGAAGAAGAAGAAGGAAGAAGAAGAAGGAAGAAGAAGAAGAAGGAAGAAGAAGAAGAAGAAGGAGAAGAAGAAGAAGAAGAAGAAGAAGAAGAAGAAGAAGAAGAAGAAGAAGAAGAAGAAGAAGAAGAGAGAAGAAGAAGAAGAAGAAGAAGAAGAAGAAGAAGAAGAAGAAGAAGAAGAAGAAGAAGAAGAAAGAGAAGAAGAAGAAGAAGGAAGAAGAAGAAGAAGAAGAAGAAGAAGAAGAAGAAGAAGAAGAAGAAGAAGAAGAAGAAGAAGAAGAAGAAGAACGAACGAACGAACGAACGAACGAACAAACTTTATTCTCAAAGGGTTAAGAATTGGGCACGCAGGCCGTCTAACATTCTGCCCTTCTATCACTCTCTTTCATACATTATTTCATTCACACATCATTCAAGGCTAACAGAGAACAGCAACAATATAAAAGATATGCATTATAAAGGCATGGGTAAAATGCGAAGATCAAAACTACACGACACAGTAAAATTAGATAATGGTCTGACACTTGTTATTAGCCATGTGGAATATACTGGCCTACCAAAAGGGGACTGGCTGTTATACTAGGGTTTTGTTATTATTATTATTATCTCTATTATTAAGGGGGAAGATAATCCGTACTGAGATAGTGTTCGAGTAATTTGCGATTATATGAATAGGGATTGGTGATGTCTTTGATTTCTTGTGGAAGATTGTTCCACAGCTGAGCTGCAGAGTACGTTACGCTTGTTTTGTATAAGTCAATCCTAGGCTTCGGAATGTGTAATATATTTAAACGTTTACTGTGTCTAGCATTATATTTAAACAATGGCCAAAGGTAATTTGGGGCATTCCGATGCAGGATTTGTGAATTAGTTTAGCTTTATTGAAAAGCAGGCGTTTGCGGAGTGGTAGTAACTGAAGGCGTTTATACAGGCTAGGATTGTCAGATAAATGTTTGTTATAAATTAGACTCATGGCCCGTTTCTGGAGTGAGTAAAGTCGCTTGGTGTTTGAATTAGAACAACCGTCCCAGATTGTAGAGCAGAAGTCAAAGTGTGTCTGTATATGAGAAGTATAGAATAGTTTCCTTGTGTCCTCATCAAGGAAGTTTTTAATTTTGGCGAGTTGGTAGACTTTTTTCGCTGTTTGTTTAATAAGCGCTTGAACGTGGGAATTAAAGGTTAGGTTTCTATCAATGATTATGCCTAATGTTTTGTGCTCAATTACACTTTCTACTGGCTTGTTATCGATGTGAAGTTGAAGTGATGTGTGTGAGTTTAGAGTTTGAAGTCTTTGTCTGGTTGTTAGTAAAATTGAATTTGTTTTAGTGATGTTAATTTGCATACGGTTTGAATAGCTCCACCTAACTACATTAT
>CAWUFQ010000283.1:0-20000 GCA_963921405.1 Cepaea hortensis | reverse complement strand
ACTTTATTCTCAAAGGGTTAAGAATTGGGCACGCAGGCCCGTCTAACATTCTGCCCTTCTATCACTCTCTTTCATACATTATTTCATTCACACATCATTCAAGGCTAACAGAGAACAGCAACAATATAAAAGATATGCATTATAAAGGCATGGGCAAAATGCGAACATCAAAACTACACGACACAGTAAAATTAGATAATGGTCTGACACTTGTTATTAGCCATGTGGAATATACTGGCCTACCAAAAGGGGACTGGCTGTTATACTAGGGTTTTGTTATTATTATTATTATCTCTATTATTAAGGGGGAAGATAATCCGTACTGAGATAGTGTTCGAGTAATTTGCGATTATATGAATAGGGTTTGGTGATGTCTTTGATTTCTTGTGGAAGATTGTTCCACAGCTGAGCTGCAGAGTACGTTAAGCTTGTTTTGTATAAGTCAATCCTAGGCTTCGGAATGTGTAATATATTTAAACGTTTACTGTGTCTAGCATTATATTTAAACAATGGCCAAAGGTAATTTGGGGTATTCCGATGCAGGATTTTGTGAATTAGTTTAGCTTTATTGAAAAGCAGGCGTTTGCGGAGTGGTAGTAACTGAAGGCGTTTATACAGGCTAGGATTGTCAGATAAATGTTTGTTATAAATTAGACTCATGGCCCGTTTCTGGAGTGAGTAAAGTCGCTTGGTGTTTGAATTAGAACAACCGTCCCAGATTGTAGAGCAGTAGTCAAAGTGTGTCTGTATATGAGAAGTATAGAATAGTTTCCTTGTGTCCTCATCAAGGAAGTTTTTAATTTTGGCGAGTTGGTAGACTTTTTTCGCTGTTTGTTTAATAAGCGCTTGAACGTGGGAATTAAAGGTTAGGTTTCTATCAATGATTATGCCTAATGTTTTGTGCTCAATTACACTTTCTACTGGCTTGTTATCGATGTGAAGTTGAAGTGATGTGTGTGAGTTTAGAGTTTGAAGTCTTTGTCTGGTTGTTAGTAAAATTGAATTTGTTTTAGTGATGTTAATTTGCATACGGTTTGAATAGCTCCACCTAACTACATTATTTAATTCTTGTTGTAAAGACGACTCCAATAAAATACAGTTTTCAGCATTTGTGTACACTGTACAGTCGTCTGCAAATAGATCGCAGGACGACGAAAGATGCAAAGGTAGATCGTTAATATATATGGCAAACAATAGAGGGCCAAGAATAGAGCCTTGCGGTACTCCAATATTGAAGGTAGTAGTAAGAAGAAGAAGAAGAAGAAGAAGAAGAAGAAGAAGAAGAAGAAGAAGAAGAAGAAGAAGAAGAAGAAGAAGAAGAAGAAGAAGAAGAAGAAGAAGAAGAAGAAGAAGAAGAAGAAGAAGAAGAAGAAGAAGAAGAAGAAGAAGAAGAAGAAGAAGAAGAAGAAGAAGAAGAAGAAGAAGAAGAAGAAGAAGAAGAAGAAGAAGAAGAAGAAGAAGAAGAAGAAGAAGAAGAAGAAGAAGATAGGCATAGAAAGACTCATACCTTCCTGTCACGAACATTGAGGATAGGCAGTGACACGGTTAGGGCCTCTGGAGTGTTTATGCTCATGGCCACCGTTTGCATTCTCATTTTCCTCATGTTGGACTGGTGGTTTATGGTTTCGTCGGCCTGCTACTGAGTTGAGTGCGTGGCTCGGGGCGCTGTGAGCTGTGAATTTCGTGTGAAATGCTTTCAAATCTGCTCGAGTTTGTGGAGCGTGAATTGCATGTTCAGAGCAATGGCGGCTGGTTATGTCCCAGAATTGACCAGTTTTTGTGCCTTATGCAGAAATGTGTGGCTGCTGGTCTTCAGGTTGACTGCTGCTTCCTTTGACGATGAACTATGTTTCGTGGAGGACTGATGTTTTGGCATTCTGGAGAGGGCATTATGTATAGTGAAATGTTTTTTTACATCTGCCCGAGGTGTTGTGGCTTGAACTGCATGCTCGGAAAATGGCGTAGCTGGCTAGAAAACATCTAGAAACGGAACAACAACATCTAGAAATATCTGCATGCATGGCGGCTGGTTGTGCCGCAGAATTGACTGGTTTTTTGCCTTGTTTTCTAATGACTGCCGTTTCCATCTATGATGAACTGTATTTTCGTAGAGGACTTTTGTGTTGGCATTCTGGCAACGGCATTATGTACAGTGAACGTTCTTACATGTGTTCGAGGTTGTTTTGTTGCGTGAACTACATTTCGGAGAAAAAATGCCATGGCTGGCTAGAAAACATCTAGAAATGGAACAACATCTAAAAACATCGAGACTTTGTAGGTGAACATCTGGTTGGGAAAGTGACTGCCACGTTGTGACATATTGAGAGTTGGAAGCAGTACCCACTCTGAGTTACCCCACAATGAAGTAAAGCTATAAGGATGGGACTGATTTCATTTGGAGGGGATGGGTTCTTGGAAGCCAAAGTGACCCATAATAGCTCTGGAAATCTAGGGGTTTCCCCAGGAAAATTAATTTCTTCCCTCCAAAATCTTCCTTCCCGAAAAGAGAAACTTAATTAGCTCGAGAGTCCCCCATCTATGATCATTTTCCCTTTTAGGTGAAATGGTCACAGGAATTAATAAAATGTAAAGTTCCCTTTTCTGAGTAACCTGGAACCTGGGAGATTACAATAGGACAGACTTTAGCTGTCTATTAGAGTTTACCCAGTCACCTGTAGTTCCAGATACTACCTTTATGTGAAGTAGTTACATTAACTAAACACATAGATAATAATGAAAAGTTTTGTCACACCACAATGGACTGACAGAAAAATGCAGGAACAGTTAATTTTGGTTTATTAATCAAAATAAAAAAAACCTGTGGAAGTAACCAGTGATGCATTATGACATATATGAAATACATCAAGACATTGAGATAATGTTCATATTCAACATTAGAAATAAGAACTTTCATGTTCAGAGATGACTTCAGTCATTTGGCCACTAAGCCTTCCCATCAGTTAGCCTGCTCTTGTTTCTGTAATAAATACCCCAGATGGTACTGGAACATTTCTCAAGGATTTGTAAAACAAATAGTCTAAACAGTCTCTACACACTGTATGAATCAGAGGAGTCCATGACTACTCTCTGTTCCTGAAAGTTATTGATTGTTCTCACAAGTATAAAGTTTCACTGAGTAAAATCAAAGTATAGCAGTGATGAAATGGTGCCAAACTTCTGCCACATTTGTAAATAATTTGCATTGAGGTATAAACTTGATCCTAATGATCTTAGAACTGTTTCTACACTGTAAATATATCAATCACCAGATCAATCATGAAACACAGATCCGGTTTGGGCACAGTTCAGTGAGGACTCCTTGAATATTCTGGGTCCTGGCCACATATTCCTGTTGCACCTTTATATTACAGATCTGCTCTAGGTTGACAGCCATTGTACATTATTGGGCAATGTTCTGCACCTCTGGATCATGACAATCTGCGAACACCGCCATCCTCACCTGAGGTGGATAAACATGGTGAACACATTTATATCTAGCCAAAGGATGATGATTCTCCAGTGGACAAGAATGAAAAGGGTTTACAGACATGAGGTACAGAAGGTAGCAGATTCAGGAAGTACCTACAAGTTAAGAGCTACATTGTGTCTCCTTGTACTGGCATTAGACATTAGCAATTATATTGGGCAAGCTTTCTTTTTCTCGCAGAGGACACAGACACAATGACTGACAAGGCTAGAAAAGAATGATGGAGAGTAAATGATGAGATGTACCCAGCATATCTGATCCCTACATAGTAATGGAACAGAATAGGATGATTGTTCTCATTAACTCATGTTACCAATCAGTGCTGCCACCATTGTTTTAGTCTGCCTGGATACTTTCCTGTTTATACCCTCTCACCTCTTCTGTCATTTCCTTTACTTACTTCTTCTGACACTGGGGTGATATTTCCCCTTGACAGTTTAGAAGTGCTTATGCATGAAAGCATATTATGTCCTTTACTTACTCGGTCAAACAGGGTGATGGTTTAATAAACTACATTCCACATGTTGCATCAAAGTAATAATGTAAAGAAACATACATTAAATATTTCACTCTAAAGTTAATATAAGTAACATATAATGGGTATGAATGTGGAGGTCTATGTGAAATGTTCCTTATGAGGATTTACACTGCCTCTCATTCAATAACACATATATATACAGAGTGAAAGAAAGATGAGACACCACATTGTACTCATTCTCTCAAACTAACACCATTCTTCTTTTATTCGTTCACTTGAGTGCCGGTGTTGGTCTGTTAGCTGGACTGTTGTTCGTCAGAGTGCTAAATGCTTGTTCGAATAAATCACAACAGTATAAATGCTGGACCAGTCATGGATGCTAAACAGTTACACACACATTCTGTCTTCACGCCACGAACATATAAGATAAGAGGTAGAGTCTTTCATTCCTCCTTCTCACATTCGCGTGTGTTGGCGGTTCGCTGTGGATTGCAACTAAGGCGACACCCAGCACACAGATCACAGATTATCTTGTACTAAACCTGCTCTGAACACAGTCAGCAAGCCAGTGGGATTTAGACTCAAGAATAGGAAACAGTCTGGGCATAATTGAGCCTCTTTTCACAGCTTCAGACCTAGTGATTGTACAGCACTCTTCTGGAAACGAATGAGAGATGGAGTCAGATATCTACATCAGTGCTGGCAGAGAGTAGCCATCTTGGGACTAGTTGAAAGTTGGTTTCTATCTTCTAATAGAAGAATAAATATATATATTAGTGCCGGAACTAACACACACACACTCTCATACTTAAAGCTTTACGCTGACTCAGAAATAAACAAACTCAGGCATAATTTCGTCTGAAGCTTTCCTTCTGAATCAGGATGAGGGACATACAGAGACCTAAATCACATCTAGATGCTTTGCCGGTCGCTCTGCAAGTGCTTGACATTTAGCGTCGCTGGACCCAAAACCTTTCGCGGGCGACGCGATTATTCTAGGTTAACCAATGGACAGAACGGGCTTAGACCACATGCTCTGTCCATCATTGGGTGTCACAGCTATTAATACTGTTGACGCCACATTCCTAGCATCCCAATTCTCTCTAGTGCAAACCCTTAGTGAGAAGTGTGTTTTGAAATTGTGATGTGCAGCAGTGAACAAGACGGAGTGCGCAATCATGCGACAGAGCCCCCCTCCAGATTGATCTCTGTGGAGAACTATCGTCTCAGTCGTTCACAGCTGATACGGTTCCTTTTGTGATCCCTCTTGTTGGTTTTCCACTTCATCCGAAGTTGATGGTTCATCAGGAACTGGACAACGACTCAAGAAGTCGGCGCCTACGTTCATTTTCCCAGGAACGTATTCGATTTGGAATGAGTATGGTTGCAACAGCAGCGACCATCGCATGAGTCTTGCGTTCAGATTCCGTGACGATGCCAGAAACATCAAGGGTTGGTGACCACATTGCAGGGTAAAATGTTTACCATACAGGTATGCCTGAAACTTTTCCACAGCCCAGATTAGAAAAAGGCACTCACGCTCAATCACCGAGTAGTTCCGTTCAGAAGCATTCAGTTTCCTGCTTGCATAAGCTACAGGGAATAGCTCTGAGTGATCATCTCCTTTCCTCTGGAGTAAGGTGGCCCCTATTCCAATATTACTCGCATCTGTGCGGAGCACGAATGAGCGGTCGAGGTTGGGTAGATGTAGGATCGGTTTGGCTGTTAAAGCTTGTTTGAGAGCTGTAAAAGCCTTCTCACAATCAGCTGACCATATGACTTTCTCTGGATTCCCCTTTTTGGTAAGATCCGTTAAGGGTGCAGCCAGTGTGTTGAAGTTCTTAATGTATCTTTGATAGAATCCACATAATGTCACTTGTTTTCCCGAGAGGAAGTTGGAATCAACAAGCACATCTTCAAACTTATTATCTGTTGGGATTATTGACTGACTTTGGTCTACACTCCTCTCTTCGGTCTTCCCTTCCATATATCTATTTCTTTCACTCTCTCTGTTATTCCCTCAACACATACTCCGACAACAGTTCCTTTCAACAATAAATAAAAGATTTATTAAGAAAAACTATGTCTGGTATATGTATGGACTGTGTATATGGAGTTGGTATTGTATGCTAGTGTGAATGCAAGATAGGACGGTTGATCTCGTATGTGCATTAGTTCTTCTCGTCCTTTCTGTCAGCCAAAACACAGGACTGCACACACAGACATGGAGTGATCTCACCATGAATGATCTCCTCCTGCTTGAGTCGGGAATTACTCCAATTCTTGAAGAAAACAATTGTTCAATGTCTTATCACCAGAAAATTATCCGATTTGGTAAGTCACTGAAGTTCATATATTTCCCGGTTTGGACGGTATTATAATCCACCTCTGAATACACACCGCCACTATCCAACATTGTCTAGAGTTACTATGACTGTTCTACACCATGTCTATGGGTAACAAAGTTTAATGTTTCTGCACAGTGCAATTGCATGCAGTTTTAAGTATCCCTGCTTGCCACAGGTTAACGTCTTTTCCTTTTAAGGGTTTTAGTTGTATATTTGTTTGAGCATAGTGTTCTGTATTTGCCATTAAGTTATCATTTCTTCATATTAAAACATGTCTATGTTCTTGTTGTTTCTAAGTAGGTACTTTATTTGCTCAAGTGTAGTAACCTTCATCTCTTCTATGATTTCAATAGGAGATTTGAACCTGTGGAGAAGATAGGTAATCTGGTGATATGCGTCTGCTTCATATAATTTTCTTATGTGATAGTCCTTTTCTAGCCATACTGAAAAGCCTCCGAAAAACATACGGACATACGATTTCTGAGTGCACTAAAGTTTACACGACTAGATAAACGAATGCAATTTCACACATTAATAACACACACCTATATCCCTATGCTACTATTACACTAATATATTAATACCTTATATATGCCTCTATAGAATTAATGTAAATCCCCGAATCGAAATTTATCCGCAGCCAAGCACTCTATCCCATTATAAGGGAGGATATTTCTATTCATTACAGGACACATAATTCTATCTTTCCGTCCAGTTTGGCATCACACACTAAACATAAACTCCATGTTCAGCTTTTTATATTGTGTGTCCCATCCTTCGTTGATTGTTTGATCTACAATCAAATTAGCCGTACCCGTAACATCAAAAGTTCAGTGAAATCACGTATACGTCCTGGCGCTCCGTTCTCCGCTGTTGCGCTGGTCCTCTGTCCATCGCTCGTTTGCACTTCAAAGCATTCTCCGTTAATTTTCCCGTCGGCCGATACTAGCGGGAGTCACTGCTCTCGGCGCGTACCTGTATCCTATTTTTATATTCGTAGGTCAATGATCGTGAATTTTATTCCTCCTCGCAGAATGAAGTACACAATTGTTAACCCTTCTCCTTCCTTGCATTTTGATATGTAAATTATCAAGGAATCACTCAACTGCAGTTTTTTCCGTGACATAGGCCCCCTCTTAAGAGAGTTGACCGCGTCGACTTTTCATCCCTGTAGTTTTGATTCCTCTGATCCTCCAACTTATTCCTCTTCCTCTGGAGTTGGATGTCTAGATAAGGAATCCGCTCCTACATTCTCCTTACCAGAAATGTATTCCACTGTGAAGTCCTGTTGCAACAACAACGTCCATCACATCCACCGTGCGTTGAGCTTCTGCGAAGTAGCTATTAACATCACGTGTTGTTGATATGATTGGATCCTCACATGGATCAGCACTTCATCCAGTAGGCGACCTCATATGCACCCTACCATACTACTCATGACTGAAAATAGTGTTGGCTCATCGCTCCGGTACGTTCAGTCGGCCTCCTTTCCACTGGCGTAAGCGATGGCTCACAATACAGACGGATCGTCCCATCCTGATTGTAACACTGCTTCCATGTCCTCTTGGTTTCCCCCGGCTTTGCCTCTGGGGATGTTCCACCTCGTCCTCGTTGGACCGAGTCGTCTTTCCCAAATCTCCTGGACTTTTGATTCCAGGACCATCTTGGGCGATATTGTATCTGGTCAGCCAATCTTCGGTTGGGGTCCTGGGTATTTCTCGCCTTTCCCGACGTTACCCACCCCTTTTGAACTTGGTTACCGGTGAAACTTTCACTCTTGTCCTTTCCCTGACTTGTGATTTCCCTCCTCCTGTCGTTGGGTAAATCTGACCTATCACGTACTTTCCCATAGGCCCTCCTATGTTGTACTGGCGATCTCTGGTCTTCGTCTGGACTGGTAACCTTTGTCCCAATGGCTGTCATCACCATAAAGTGCGAAGCTTTGCTCCCGGATCTCTCCTCATATTTCCTAATGAGATGTCTAGGGAGATTTTTCTGCTCTTCCCCGATCCGTATTTTGTAGATGTTCTTGGACACAACCTTTTCCACAAGATAAGGTCCTTTCCATCCTACTTGGAGTATATTGGTCTCTGCTGGAACCCACACTTCCACTTTGTCTTCCACTTTAAGAGCTAGTTTCCTCTTAATTCGCTTGTTGGGTGGTGCGTTCTGGCATTCCGAACAAGACTTCAACCACCGGCGTACATCTCCGGTCATTCCTGGCCAGCAATAATGGCCGGAAATTTTCTGCAATGTCTCTCTGACACCCATATGTCGATTCTCGCCTATGATGTGTCCACTCTGAAGAATGTGAGGACGGTGGGTCTCTGGAACCACCCACTGCTCGTGCAGGTTATCTCCCCTCCCAGCTCTCCGATAGAGTAGTCGATTCTTCAGAAAGTACTGTCCCCGTTCTGGTGGCTCAGCACTTCTTTGCAGCTTCCTGTAGCAAGGATGCAACGTAGTATCCTTCCTCTGGGCAGTATGCAATTCTCCTATCCCTGAGTTGTCGCATAGTGTCTCTGCCTCTTTTTCCTTCCCTTGAGATCCACTGACTACTGTTCCCTTGTGGGTTGGCTGTTTGGGCATTCCCAAAAAGACATATTTCGTACCAATGATCATGGGAAATAAGGAGTCCGATAATACAGCAGCTGGAATACTGCCCGTGACGTACCTGGATTTAATCTCCACCTTGGCGATTGGCAGCGTCATGGTAACAGCACTCCTCATTGCCGGTTGTATCTCTATGGTCTCCCCTGTAAGTTGGTCTGGGCTTACCAAGCTGGCGTCCACCACCGCTTCCCCATCCAAACCTGTATCGTAGAGACAAACAACCTGCTGGCCATTGACTTCAATCAGTTCGACCACAGGTGGTCTCTCTTGGTCCTGAGTGTCTTTCATCTCCTTGACCGTTTCCTTGCCTTCCTCTTTTGATTCCTCGAGGTTGGTTATGCAATTGGCGTCTTCTGCCTTGCATCTGCAGTCCACAGTATTCTGTGTTTTCGACCGGTAGTGTGTGCACCATGTTCCCTTCCTAGGTTTCTGGGTGTCCTTTTTGTTCCTTTCTCCTTCGCCGACCTCAGCCTTGTCTGTAATCACCGTTGTAGGAATCACTTTGCATGCTGCGAAGTAAGAACTTTTAGGTTTCGATCTGCAGTCCTTCGTGTTATGAGATGGCACTTTGCAGAATGAACACCACTTCTCCGACCACTGTCGTTTCGCTGAAGAATTCGAGGTGCTCTGGTTACTTCCTTCACCTTCTCTGAACTCTCCTCTGTGTGCTTTATATAAGGTTCCACTTTTTCTCCTTCCCAGTTTTTAGGTTTCTTTTTCTCTTGTTTCTCCTGACCTTTGGTTTGAATACTGAGTTCCCCAGCCTCCCCATGTACCTCTACGAATCGTTCCGCCAGCTTGTTCACAACATCAATCCGTTCCGCCCCTTGTTCTCCCAAGAAGGTTCTGAGAGGTTTCGACATTTGCTTTCGCATCTGGTCGACCACCATCATCTCTTCGAGACTCTCATAATCCCTCTTGAATTCTGCCAAGTCCATCCATTTCTGGAGATAGGATTTCAGCCTTAGACTGTAGGCGGCGAATAGCTCTCCCGACTCTCGTCTAGACGGTCTAAACTTCTTCCTATACGTTTCTGCTGTGACTTCATAATGTTTCATCAAAGCGGCTTTTAATTCCTCGTACTGATTTTCCTGTCCTGGTGGTAGGCGTGTGTAGACCTCGTACCCTGAACCACGTAAAGCCTGGGATAATTTAAGAGCCCATCGGGTTCTATCCAGTCCCATAGCGACTGCCATAGCCTCGAACCGATCCAAAAACTGGTATATCTTCTCTTTACTTTCATCAAAGACCGCCAAGGGAAACTTCATGGCATGGTAACCCTGTCCACTCATGTGGGTTGCCCCAGGTGACGATGAACTTCCTTCTGCTGCATCTATTTCACCCTTAGTTTGTGTCTTGAGTTCTAACTCTTTCAAGCGGTATTCATGTTCCATTTCTTGTCTCCTGGCATTCTGCTCCATTTCCAGTTTCTTGGTCTCCTGGTCCATTTCCAGTCGCTTGGTCTCCTGGTCCCTTTCTAGTCGCTTGGCCTCCTGGTCCATTTCCATTCGTTTGGTCTCCTGTTCCAGTTTCTTGGCCTCTTGTTCCATTTCCATTCGTTTGGTCTCCACCTCTATTCTTCTCACTTCCAACTCGGTCTTCCGATCTTCTCGTTCCGCTTGACGAATCTCTCGCTCTCTTTCCTGGATGTAATCAGTTAGTTCCGAGCCAGCTAAACCAATTTCCTCCCCGTTGGCCCTTAGTTCTGCTGTAGTTACTTTAGGAGTTGCCATAGTTAAGAATGTAAGTCCGCAAATAGAGTACAGACACCTCAAGCAATAAAGAAGTCCTTCCTATAAACAGATAATCTACCTAGAACCTATATCATTTATCTATGTCTATCTAATATTATAAATCTACAACACCACACAGTACATCACAACCACTCTCTCATCCACAAGAGGAGATATAGGATAAAGACTTATGTAGACGTGTGACCGTGTGACTAGGTATGTAATGTGTCTTACCACCTATCCACATTCACCCTGTCTGGAACATTCTCACTGTAAAGTCACCAGCGTTAATGAAATGTTTCCACCATAAATGTAATGGCACCATATATCCAATGGACGTCCTTCCATTAAAAGTCATCAATGTATACTTATATTTATTCCAATCAGTATGTCCCAACATGCAGGTACTCCGCTATGCCTGTGCCAATATGCAGGTACCAATAAAAAAGAAAATAATTAAAAACCAAAACCCTCCTATGCATATGCCCTGTTATGCCCAGGTCATATGGGTATTATTTTCTACCCCGCTCGCTCCACCAATTATGTCACTTGTTTTCCCGAGAGGAAGTTGGAATCAACAAGCAGACTGACTTTGGTCTACACTCCTCTCTTCGGTCTTCCCTTCCATATATCTATTTCTTTCACTCTCTCTCTCTGTTATTCCCTCAACACATACTCCGACAACAGTTCCTTTCAACAATAAATAAAAGATTTATTAAGAAAAACTATGTCTGGTATATGTATGGACTGTGTATATGGAGTTGGTATTGTATGCTAGTGTGAATGCAAGATAGGACGGTTGATCTCGTATGTGCATTAGTTCTTCTCGTCTTTTCTGTCAGCCAAAACACAGGACTGCACACACAGACATGGAGTGATCTCACCATGAATGATCTCCTCCTGCTTGAGTCGGGAATTACTCCAATTCTTGAAGAAAACAATTGTTCAATGTCTTATCACCAGAAAATAATCCGATTTGGTAAGTCACTGAAGTTCATATATTTCCCGGTTTGGACGGTATTATAATCCACCTCTGAATACACACCGCCACTATCCAACATTGTCTAGAGTTACTATGACTGTTCTACACCATGTCTATGGGTAACAAAGTTTAATGTTTCTGCACAGTGCAATTGCATGCAGTTTTAAGTATCCCTGCTTGCCACAGGTTAACGTCTTTTCCTTTTAAGGGTTTTAGTTGTATATTTGTTTGAGCATACAGTGTTCTGTATTTGCCATTAAGTTATCATTTCTTCATATTAAAACATGTCTATGTTCTTGTTGTTTCTAAGTAGGTACTTTATTTGCTCAAGTGTAGTAACCTTCATCTCTTCTATGATTTCAATAGGAGATTTGAACCTGTGGAGAAGATAGGTAATCTGGTGATATGCGTCTGCTTCATATAATTTTCTTATGTGATAGTCCTTTTCTAGCCATACTGAAAAGCCTCCGAAAAACATACGGACATACGATTTCTGAGTGCACTAAAGTTTACACGACTAGATAAACGAATGCAATTTCACACATTAATAACACACACCTATATCCCTATGCTACTATTACACTAATATATTAATACCTTATATATGCCTCTATAGAATTAATGTAAATCCCCGAATCGAAATTTATCCGCAGCCAAGCACTCTATCCCATTATAAGGGAGGATATTTCTATTCATTACAGGACACATAATTCTATCTTTCCGTCCAGTTTGGCATCACACACTAAACATAAACTCCATGTTCAGCTTTTTATATTGTGTGTCCCATCCTTCGTTGATTGTTTGATCTACAATCAAATTAGCCGTACCCGTAACATCAAAAGTTCAGTGAAATCACGTATACGTCCTGGCGCTCCGTTCTCCGCTGTTGCGCTGGTCCTCTGTCCATCGCTCGTTTGCACTTCAAAGCATTCTCCGTTAATTTTCCCGTCGGCCGATACTAGCGGGAGTCACTGCTCTCGGCGCGTACCTGTATCCTATTTTTATATTCGTAGGTCAATGATCGTGAATTTTATTCCTCCTCGCAGAATGAAGTACACAATTGTTAACCCTTCTCCTTCCTTGCATTTTGATATGTAAATTATCAAGGAATCACTAAAATGCAGTTTTTTCCGTGACACATAAGGAGACGAATGATCGAACATCCTTTTTGGTCCTTGGGCGAGGTGCTCTCTGAGGTTTCTCCACATTTCCTTCTTGAGGTGTTATGAAGCCTTGAGATACCTTATGGCCTAGGAAGTCCAATTGTTGAAATCCTATTTGACACTTCTTGGGTCTTGCTGTCAAACCTGTTTCCTTAAGTCGCTTGAACAATAGATGCAATGTTTCGACATGCTCCTCAAATGTTTCAGTAGCAACTAAAATATCATCCATGAAGTGGCTGATGGCCGGATGATGTAATGGGTCAAGTAATCTTCTCATCATGCGTGTAAATACACTTGGAGCGTTACTTAATCCAAATGGAAGAACATTGAACTCGTAGTGTCCTCCAGGAGTACTGAAAGCTAACCACGGTTTGACTTCCGGTTTCACAGGAATTTGGTAATATCCCTTACTGAGATCAATCCTGGTGAAGTATTGGGCTGTGTTGAGACTAGTGAACAGCTGATTCTGGTCAGGTAGAGGTTCTGCCTGAAATTCAGTAATCGCATTGAGCTGTCGATAATCGATGCACATTCTGTGTTCACCATTAGGTTTTCTCAACAACACCACACTAGCACTGTATGGAGATTCAGATTGTGATATAATTCCTGATGAGAGCATCTGCTGTATCTCTTCCTGCAAAGTATTTTGCTTGGCATAAGGAACTGGGTACGTCTTGACTCGCACAGGTGTATCATCTGTTAGCTTCATATCAAATTCCACTAAATTAGTAAGACCTGGTTTGTCGGTAAGTATTTCTGCATACATGGCCATAAGATCTCGAATTTGCTTCTGTTGATCTGGAGATAGGTTGGGATTGATATCCACATCCTGAAATGTCTCCTTGGCTTGCAGTGTACATTCTGTTCCCATGGTAATTCCTTGTTCTACTTCAGTAGCAACAGCCATAGCCATCAGGTGGGCCGTTTCGGAGGTTGCGGACCTTTCATTCCATTTCTTCAAAAGGTTTATGTGAAACACTTTCAACTTGCCTTTGACAGAAATTTTGTAGTGAGTACGAGATATTTTCTCTGTCACCTCAAATGGTCCTTTCCATCCAATTTGCAACTTTTCTGACTGGTTGGAAGTAGTATCAGCACCTTTTCACCCACTGTCAGCTCTCTATCTTTTGCTTTCTTGTTGAAATTGCGAGTCATTCTTCGTCGAGCTTGACGCAGATTCACATTCGCTTGTCTCCAACCATGTTGTAGACGTTTCGTCAACTCAACAACATAAACAGATGCAGTAACAACTGTATCATCTGTATGATCATCAGTCCATGTTCTCAGTAATACTTCCAAGGGTTCCTTGATTGGCCTCCCAAACAACAGGGTTGCGGGCGCAATCCCAGTAGAGTGATGCGGCACTTCCCGGTATGCGAATAATGCAGCAGGAATATATGTGTCCCAATCCTCTGGTTTTTCATGAGCTAACTTTCTCAGAATACTGATGAGGGTACCGTTCCACCGTTCTACACTCCCGTTCGTTTGAGGCAAATGGGGAGATGAATAGATATGGCGAGCATGAAATAGCCGAAAGACTTCTTCCATGAGTTTACTGCGAAACTGTGATGCATTGTCGGTTAGGATTTTGAGGGGAAATCCAATCCGAGTAAATATCTCAAGTAAGGCTTCAGCAATGTGCTTGGAGTCACTTGATGGCATTGGAATACTTTCTGCCCACATTGAACAGACGTCCACCAATGTTAATATGTATCGATTTTTCCTCCGGGTCCTGGGGAGTGGTCCGATAATGTCTACGGCAACTCTCTCGAAAGGAGATCCAGTTAGGGGCATCTCACCAAGCGGGACAGGGGGTGTCCTATGTCTTGGGGTCACTCTTTGGCATTCAGGGCATGACTTGACATATCTGGTGATGTCAGAATTCATTCCGGGCCAAAAATAGTGCATGGAAATTCTTTGCATAGTAGCATTTATTCCCATATGCCCACTGAAAGATAAGTTGTGGCCCATATCCAATAGTTGAGCACGATACGTAGACGGGACAATTAATTGAGAATATTCTTGTCCACTTTTACCTGCCTTGCGATATAGAAGTCCACCCTTCATATACATGTCGCCTCTTCTTGGAGGTGAATGTGCTTTAGGCAGTTTGTTGAAGCATGGCAACAAGGTGCTGTCAGCACTCTGTGCTTTCTTCAAATCCTCTGATCGAGGGTTGGTCGGAGTCGACGATGCTGGAGTCTTTTCTGTCTGCGAATTAGTCGTCAAAGCAGCGACTATCACAGGCTGTATAGGTTCTCCTAGAAAGACGTAACGACAACCGAGCAGGACTGGGTACACGGGATTTTCCATCACCGCTGCCTTGATTGTTCCAGTAACATAACGCGAAGCTATATGTACTCGAGCCACAGGTAGTGACATCTTGGCTGAACTTTTCAAGGGTCCCTGTATAATCACCATTTCCTCAGACAACTGTTCTGGCTGAACTAAGGATGTTGCTACGACGCAGTCATAATTTAGACCTGTATCATATAAGCAAATGACGGGGTATCCATTTAGCAAGATGGATTCCACTACCGGAATTTTGGGGTGGGTGTCTTCATGAGTTGTCACACTGGACGTTTCACTAGTGCTCACCTTACGTTCCTTCCGGCGAGTCAGACATGCAACTGTGTGAGGGGTAGGAGGTTTCTTCCGACAATCTTTTGTGTGATGTCCTACCTTCCGGCAATTGGTACAGTAGTCCTTCCCACTCTTCTTGGCAGCCTGAATATAAGTTGACTGGTGCTCGCAGATTTCTTCAACTTCTTATTGGGGTTGGTGTGTTCTTTTTCTTTGGTCTTGAGTGATTGGTCTGGGGGAGAAGCTTTGGTCATCCGACTCTTACTTCCCACCTCCTTCTGAGATTTCTCCCATCTCTCTGCCAAAAGAATAATTGTCTCAAGTCTATCAGCTCCATTCTGTGTTAAGAACGCCCGAAGTTCTGATGACATTTTATCCCTTAATTGGTCAATCAATATCATCTCTCGGAGTCCTTCAAATGTTTCTTCAAACTTTCCCATCTCTGCCCATTTGTGCAGGTAGGATTTTAATCTTTCAACCCATTGGCCGTAACTTTCCCCAGGCTCCTTCTTAGCTGATCTGAATTTCCTTTTATAGTTATCAGAATCGACTTCGAAGCGAGTTAGTAAAGCTCTTTTGAGAACACCGTAATCCTGTCGTTCCTCATGACTAAGTCTAGAGAAAATTTCAAAAGCAGTAGTTCTTAAACCCTGGGATAGTTTCACCGACCATTTAGATTCATCAAGCCCACATGTAGAACACATAAGTTCGAACCTGGAAAGATAGTGATCAATCCCTTCAGCGTTCTCATTATATGGATCTAAAGGAAATGCCATCGCTCCAGTGTGATGGTAGTTTTCCTCTGTCTGTATATCTGTAGTTGGCCTGCGTGTGGAAATGGAGGGGGTGGAAGGAACACCACTCTCCAGTCTCCTCCTCTCCAACTCATTATCCATGCGCCTAATCTCCAACTGATGTTGTCTTTCCCTTTCTCTATTATCCATCTCAGCCTGCAGCTTCCTATCCTCCAACTCTAAAGCTATCCGGCTTTCTCTCTCTTTCTGAATCATTTCAGCCTCTCTGTTTTTTTCCTTCTGAATAATTTCAGTCTCTCTGTCTTTTTCCTTCTGGGTTATCTCAGCCTGTAAACGCTCGTGTCTATCGAATTCGTCAGAGACGTACTTCGCGAGCTCAGGACCCTTCAACCCACATGATTTGCCTACATCGACATATTGTTTCCGTAGTAAAGCTGTTTCCGCCATGCTAAATTTTAGATCTTTCCCAAATATTTGAAAAAAATACTAAGTGTCGCCTCTGTCTGATTCAGATAGGAAAACCCCTGTATCTGAAACGGTACAAAGCATGCAATGGCGAAATACGAACAACAAATCAACAATGTAATGTTGCAGGAAAATCCTGCACGAAATCTGGAGTTTTCGACTATTGAGAGAAAAACACCAAACACCCGAAGTCAACCTCACTAGACAATAAAGATTCTGATTTACCCCTCTGATCTACACCTGGTAACATAAGACCTAAAGTGATTTCTAATCAGTGGTTCTGAATCTTGAATTACACAAAGTCCACCTAGTGGCCTTGCAAATGCGGTCATTTAAAATTGTAAATAAAGTTCCGCAAAAAAGTAGAGTTCTGTTACACTTCAAAAACCTGAAAGAAAATATTCACATATTTCAAGCAGTTGTGGTGTGAACAAAATTAACCCACTATGTGGTAAGAACAATAAATGTTGTATGGTTACGAGAAAGCACGAGTTCTACCCCGAGACGAGCCTAACAGTAAATGTGACATATTGAGAGTTGGAAGCAGTACCCACTCTGACTTACCCCACAATGAAGTAAAGCTATAAGGATGGGACTGATTTCATTTGGAGGGGATGGGTTCTTGGAAGCCAAAGTGACCCATAATAGCTCTGGAAATCTAGGGGTTTCCCCAGGAAAATTAATTTCTTCCCTCCAAAATCTTCCTTCCCGAAAAGAGAAACTTAATTAGCTCGAGAGTCCCCCATCTATGATCATTTTCCCTTTTAGGTGAAATGGTCACAGGAATTAATAAAATGTAAAGTTCCCTTTTCTGAGTAACCTGGAACCTGGGAGATTACAATAGGACAGACTTTAGCTGTCTATTAGAGTTTACCCAGTCACCTGTAGTTCCAGATACTACCTTTATGTGAAGTAGTTACATTAACTAAACACATAGATAATAATGAAAAGTTTTGTCACACCACAATGGACTGACAGAAAAATGCAGGAACAGTTAATTTTGGTTTATTAATCAAAATAAAAAAAACCTGTGGAAGTAACCAGTGATGCATTATGACATATATGAAATACATCAAGACATTGAGATAATGTTCATATTCAACATTAGAAATAAGAACTTTCATGTTCAGAGATGACTTCAGTCATTTGGCCACTAAGCCTTCCCATCAGTTAGCCTGCTCTTGTTTCTGTAATAAATACCCCAGATGGTACTGGAACATTTCTCAAGGATTTGTAAAACAAATAGTCTAAACAGTCTCTACACACTGTATGAATCAGAGGAGTCCATGACTACTCTCTGTTCCTGAAAGTTATTGATTGTTCTCACAAGTATAAAGTTTCACTGAGTAAAATCAAAGTATAGCAGTGATGAAATGGTGCCAAACTTCTGCCATATTTGTAAATAATTTGCATTGAGGTATAAACTTGATCCTAATGATCTTAGAACTGTTTCTACACTGTAAATATATCAATCACCAGATCAATCATGAAACACAGATCCGGTTTGGGCACAGTTCAGTGAGGACTCCTTGAATATTCTGGGTCCTGGCCACATATTCCTGTTGCACCTTTATATTACAGATCTGCTCTAGGTTGACAGCCATTGTACATTATTGGGCAATGTTCTGCACCTCTGGATCATGACAATCTGCGAACACCGCCATCCTCACCTGAGGTGGATAAACATGGTGAACACATTTATATCTAGCCAAAGGATGATGATTCTCCAGTGGACAAGAATGAAAAGGGTTTACAGACATGAGGTACAGAAGGTAGCAGATTCAGGAAGTACCTACAAGTTAAGAGCTACATAGTGTCTCCTTGTACTGGCATTAGACATCAGCAATTATATTGGGCAAGCTTTCTTTTTACTGCACTTGTACCTAGGGGCCGGTTGGCTGTTGTTCTCACAGAGGACACAGACACAATGACTGACAAGGCTAGAAAAGAATGATGGAGAGTAAATGATGAGATGTACCCAGCATATCTGATCCCTACATAGTAATGGAACAGAATAGGATGATTGTTCTCATTAACTCATGTTACCAATCAGTGCTGCAACCATTGTTTTAGTCTGCCTGGATACTTTCTTCTGTCATTTCCTTTACTTACTTCTTCTGACACTGGGGTGATATTTCCCCCTTGACAGTTTAGAAGTGCTTATGCATGAAAGCATATTATGTCCTTTACTTACTCGTTCAAACAGGGTGATGGTTTAATAAACTACATTCCACATGTTGCATCAAAGTAATAATGTAAAGAAACATACATTAAATATTTCACTCTAAAGTTAATATAAGTAACATATAATGGGTATGAATGTGGAGGTCTATGTGAAATGTTCCTTATGAGGATTTACACTGCCTCTCAGTCAATAACACATATATATATACAGAGTGAAAGAAAGATGAGAACCACATTGTACTCATTCTCTCAAACTAACACCATTCTTCTTTTATTCGTTCACTTGAGTGCCGGTGTTGGTCTGTTAGCTGGACTGTTGTTCGTCAGAGTGCTAAATGCTTGTTCGAATAAATCACAACAGTATAAATGCTGGACCAGTCATGGATGCTAAACAGTTACACACACATTCTGTCTTCACGCCACGAACATATAAGATAAGAGGTAGAGTCTTTCATTCCTCCTTCTCACATTCGCGTGTGTTGGCGGTTCGCTGTGGATTGCAACTAAGGCGACACCCAGCACACAGATCACAGATTATCTTGTACTAAACCTGCTCTGAACACAGTCAGCAAGCCAGTGGGATTTAGACTCAAGAATAGGAAACAGTCTGGGCATAACTGAGCCTCTTTTCACAGCTTCAGACATAGTGATTGTACAGCACTCTTCTGGAAACGAATGAGAGATGGAGTCAGATATCTACATCAGTGCTGGCAGAGAGTAGCCATCTTGGGACTGGTTGAAAGTTGGTTTCTATCTTCTAATAGAAGAATAAATATATATATATATATATTAGTGCCGGAACTTACACACACACTCTCATACTTAAAGCTTTACCTGACTCAGAAATAAACAAACTCAGGCATAATTTCGTCTGAAGCTTTCCTTCTGAATCAGGATGAGGGACATACAGAGACCTAAATCACATCTAGATGCTTTGCCGGTCGCTCTGCAAGTGCTTGACATTTAGCGTCGCTGGACCCAAAACCTTTCGCGGGCGACGCGATTATTCTAGGTTAACCAATGGACAGAACGGGCTTAGACCACATGATCTGTCCATCATTGGGTGTCACAGCTATTAATACTTTTGACGCCACATTCCTAGCATCCCAATTCTCTCTAGTGCAAACCCTTAGTGAGAAGTGTGTTTTGAAATTGTGATGTGCAGCAGTGAACAAGACGGAGTGCGCAATCATGCGACACACGTCCATC
>CAWUFQ010000282.1:12500-36870 GCA_963921405.1 Cepaea hortensis | reverse complement strand
AAAATGTAACTTGACATACTTAACTTGCATAGAGTGCAGAACATATGACTGTTTTCATGCAGAGTTTATCAACACAGTTGTTATCGTGTCCTTGATTTTGAATAAAACCAACAGCCTTATCAGTAAATGTCAAGATATATATTTTTATATTGCGTACTTGGCCTATAATAATAATATAATCATTGATGTTAAAGCACATGAAATGAGACGAGTAATAAATGAGACGAATGATAAAGAGACGAATGATAATAGGGAAACAAAACTCGCTTACACTCAGGAAATAAATGACCGTAGACCCCGAGGTAGACCAAGAAGGCGGTGGAGAGATAATACATATACAGACCTACAAGCACTAGGAATCAACGACTTGCAAGAGAAGGTCCACCAGAGAGACGAATAGAGACGGATTGTATCTGCAGCAAAGAACCTCAATGGCTCGGAACGCTGAAGAAGAAGAAGTACTTGGCCTATCCAAGTAAGCAAAGTATTGCCCATGATGAAGGACAGTATATGCAATATCTCTTTGTTAGTCGATGTGAGAACAAGAGTTCTTAAGAGTTTATGAACCCCCTCTACCTTGATGTGGCAAAGGGACTTGAGTGTTCCCGTGAATCAAAGAGCTACTCTTAGGTAGCGTAACTACTTACAGGGCCTCCATGTCGGACATGTCAAAGGGCAGGGTGCAGGCAAAAAGGCACACACACTTGCTGTCTTGTAGGTGGACTGGGGACTGTCAAAGGCTAAGAAAAGAGAAAAGCAAACCCGAAAATAAATTTTAAAAATCGTGTTTGTCGAAGTAGGATTTAATGAGATACACGCTTGAGGAAACAGTGTCACGTATTTCACTTAATGATATTGATGTTAAAGCACATGAAATGAGACGAGTGATAAATGAGACGAATGATAAAAAGACGAATGATAAATGAGACGAATAATAAATGAGACGAATGAGAAATGAGAAGAATATTTTCAAAATTAGTAAGCTGGCTGAGTGGTTAAGGACGCCGAATTCTTCTTCGGGAGACCCTGGTTCGAATCCTCGGTAAGGTGTGGGATTTTTTTTCTGTCGGGGGAAAAAGAAAATCCTGACCTGCACAGTTCGCGGCGACTGCACTAGCCAGGCGGCCTTAATTCCTCAGGCTCAAGATAACCCCCCCCCCCCCCCCCCCTACTACCCCTTGCCATACACAGCAAGGTGCTATAGACAGTAGATGACAAATGACAAGTACAATCGTTAGGTATATCCTGCAACGGCATCAAGTCCCTTACCATTCTTCACCACCAAAGTCTCCATATGATCATTAAAAGACATACACCTGTCAAAGGTGATTCCCAAGTACTTCAATTTATTCTCTCTGTTAAGAAATGGCCGGTCTCCCTGGTCGAGGTGTTAGCAGCTTTCTCCTTAACCCCGAATACTCTCGTGGTTAACGTGAGCGCACGAGAATTTGAAGCGGTTCGAGTCGCGTCAGTGACGTATGAGAGTATGGAGCCGATCGCTCAGAAGGCAATGGCAAACTGCTGAGCGTAATCTTGCCGAGAAATCAACAATCAGCTGAAAGATGCTGATGTTGACAGCGATTTCCTGTACACTATATGCAAAACTTTTTTTTTTATTACGCAATGGCAATCTATTGAACGTAAACATGCCAAGAGATCACAGTCCAAAATGCTGGGGTTGACTGCTACGTCATATAATGGATAAGCAAATATTTTTTTTTTACTAGAGCACATCCATTCAATATAATACATGGGACATCCGCTTTCACGATCTTGTTATCCAGGGAGCACCACACAACCGATGCCTTGTCTAGGCTTATAACGGCCCCTGCGTCCCTGCACCACTCCGCCACCCTGTTTACTGCCGTCTGTAAGTTACATATTACTGCATATTCCAAAACCAAGTAGCTCAACAACCCGCCGTCCGCCATTGTTCTGATCATGCAGTTCACGATAATGACTTCTTCGTTTGGAGGCAAGCGTGCTAATCACTGGGCTTCGTTGGCTCCCGTTTGCATCATATCGGTAAAAGACCGAGCCATGTGAGAAAACCCGGGTCAATGAGGTCTTTCTGACTGCCGAGTCCATCGACGATGAACTTTTGTTTTCGTCGATGAATTTTGTGTTGGTATTCTGGCGGCGGCATTATGCACAGTGTAATTGTGCGGGCTGTTGGATTGCCGAGACTCCTGTCTATTCCACTTTTCACATCGGAGAGTGGGGAGCATTTTATGTGATATTCACTGGCACAGGAATGGAGCATAAAGGGGACGACCCGTTGCCGTGAAGTTGGAACCTCGACTAACTAACTAGCTTGCATCATATCTACTAACCCAATTCATGTTATATTTTAAAAAAAAAAAAACATACATACAAATAAATAAATTAATTAATTAATTAATGTCAACATGCTGGATAGGCATAGATAGAAGTAGGATAGAGACAGATAGAAGTAGGACAAGGACGGAGGAAAGTAAAGGACAAAGACTGGACATAATAAGGACCTTACAACGAGTATAGATAGAAAGAGAGTAGAAGGAGATAGAACTCCAAACCAGGGTTAGGACCAGACCTAGACAGGACACGCACGTGTCATAGCTAGGACATAACTAGGACATACCGGGATTCATTCCCGAAGTAGGACAGAGTACCGTAGGCACGGGGCTTACCCGTTAACAGACTGAACTCTAGTATAGCTGTAGGCTACGAGGACTGGACCACTAAACTACGTGGCAAGTGAACCAACACGCCGTATGACTCACGGCACGAGAACGGGGGACGTGGAGCTGGGCTGGACCTGTGAATTCGGGCAGACCGGGACGGACAGTCAGAGTGACAGGACCTCTGTGTTTACCCTCGCCAGTTGTGTAGTTTAGAGAGGGCATAGCTACACGTAGCTAACATTTAGGAGAATGTATTTGAGTGTTGACTGTTAATTGTGTATGCTCGTATGACGAGCTCTGTAATATAGGTAATAAAGCGTGAATCTTGATTTTCCATTCACATGACGATGTGTTTGTAAACTATGAGGTGTGAATGAAGGGACCGCATGCTTGGATGAATTCAGGTTGATGACAGGCGGTTCGAAATGGTGTCAGAGAGTGGTCTCTGAATCTACGCGAGATTGAGTATTCGAAATGATGTACAGAAGTAGTTTTTTGAATCTACGCGAGAAAGAATGTGCGAAATGATGTCAGCGAGTGGTCTTTAAACGTACGCTAAAATAAGTAACGGTGTATTCGAAATAGTGTGTTAGATAGTGGTCGTTAAACCTATGCAAGATTGAATGTTCGAAATGGTCTGTTAAACTACGCGTGAGAGTGTGTCGAAATGATTTCAGAGAGTGATTTATAAACCTACGACAAATTGTGTTTAGCTAATTGAGAGAGAAATGATCGTGTGTGATAATAAATAGACTGGTGGAAAAAATATGTTTGTAAAGTATTACAATTGTGAAAGAATGAATATTAACATGTTTCACAAAGACGTTTCATGTGAGGTCGAACAGAGGTGAAGACACGACGACATTTGAAACGACAAACGACAGACAAAATTAAATACATTAATTTCATATTTCAGCAAACCGTCGGAGCGAATCATTACACATACATTGTTTAAGTGTGATATTAACTTGTATGTGTTGTATCTTCAAAATAGTAATTTTTGCTGCTCTATATAACAGAATGCAGAGCAGACGTAGTTAGAACATCAGTTCAACCGGAAATTGAGAAGAACTACCTATGTATACTCTGGTTTCTCTTCACAAACGAACAAATCTTCGCCTTTAGATTTTTCATTGTGGTGTTATTTCCGGAACTTCATCAACAGCAGACATGGCAGCTTTCGACAACATGGAATCTGTGGACATCGACCGCTTTCTCGAGGGGACACCGCTTCATAAAAAAGGTACGTTGGTTCTCACTATTACCGGACCTGGCGCGGCGGCCAAAGGGCCGCCCCATTTAATTGCCAGCACGTTGCTCGGCCCATGCGGGGTGCCTGCTGGCGGAGTAGCAGACATCTACAGATATGAGACACCCACGCGGTGGTTTGTAAATCTGACCCAAGCTGCCCATGTGGCAGTTTACAAAGGCCTGCATGGCAAAAAGATAAAACTGCCGACCGAGGGACTCGAAGTGTCGATTGAACACTTTGAAAAGGAACGAGAACGGGTGACGATCCATTGGCTCCCCAACACGATTCCTCCAGAGGGAGTCAAGTTCATCGTAAAACAGACAATGGGTGACGGAAATGCGGAAGTATTCCGCATCAAGTACGGTGGCGGAAAATGGGGAGTCCTGTGCTCCCCAAAAAAACCAATACCTCATTACGCCAAGATTACAGCTCCTGGGAAAATCGCAGGAGACCACCGTATTATGTTCACAATAGTGGGTCGTCGCACCGAATGCCCTACATGTGGCCTGGACTCACACTGGGCCAACAAATGCCCGAGCCGGAGGCAAAAGAAAGACAATATAAATATCACACATCCAACTGAAAGATCACAAGAAGATTTCCCCTCACTCGGGGGAAAACCTCAAACAATTTCGAACAACAAAAAACAAGATGTCGCCGAGACAGCCGGCCCAAAAGAAGCCACGAGGCCAGACGAGGACGACGCCACCCAAGATGACGCCGAGGTAGCTGGTGGACCGGTGACCACGGAAACAGACGCAGACACTCAAGCAAAAACAATTTCACAAGAAACCAACGACGAAGGATTCAAAACCGTCCACTACGGCAGAAAAGGACAGTGGGCAGAGAGGAGAAATTCCTCAGGCAACAACGACATGAGAGAAGAGGAAGGAAGACTTTCCCGTTCTCCTTCTAAACCATGCAAGAAAGCTGCTACAAAGCAGGATGAAAACAGCGACAACGAAGGACCACTTTTTATAAACACTGACGAAGACACCGACGAAGAACACAAGGAAAACGAAAACTACAAACATACCATCAAACCCGAAGACGCAACCCAGAATTAAATTACTACAGGAAAGATAAAGGTAATCACTTAATTTAACCACCATGTTGTTTAATTTTATTTTAAAAATGGCAGACAACTTATGTTTAATTAGTTTGAATATTCGTGGTATGAAAATGAAATTACAACATATAGTCACACTCATACACAAACACAAGCCAGATTTTCTTTTATTACAAGAAACTAACATCAAAACAGACTTTGAAGCAGCAGAATTAGTGACACGGCTAGGATTAAGAAACTCGTGTTTCAGTTTGGCGAAACATAACGTAGGGTCAGGGACAGCCATTCTCCAAATTTCCGACACGTGGACTATTTTTAGAACACACACAGACGCACAAGGTAGAATTTCCACAGTTCAGGTTAAAAACGACACACACTCATTTGTCATTGTGAACATACACGCACCACCTAACTACAATTATCAACCTCTATTTTATGAAAATTTAGACGACTTACTAACACAGACATACAGGGGACAAAATATTGTTCTTGCCGGCGATTACAATTGTGTACTTGAAGATTTAGACGTGGTAGGTGGGGAGGTGAGAAAACAGCTGAGGAGAGCCGGCAGGGACAGCTTACATCAACTTGACACACTACGAATTATCATCGATACACACAACCTCACAGACGCATTCAGGCATACACACCCCGACAGTAGAGAAACGACATACACAAACAAAACACACAACAGATCATCTAGATTAGACCGGATTTACACGCCCGCAACACATCACATCATACAAACCAAACACCTACGGGAAACATTAGATTACACAGACCACAAAGCAATACTAGTACACATCAGCACAAACAGCACAAACACGCAGCCAAACAAAAGGTCACCTCACTGGAAGTTCAATAATTTATTATTGGAACACTCAGAATATGTAAAATATATGACACAGCTCATACACACGTACACAGACAATATACCGACTGAGAACATCACACAATACTGGGACTTATTGAAAAACACCATACGAAGCAGAACAACATCTAGCAACCATGATCCACAAAGACAGACTAAGACAGGATCGCATCATACAGACAGCCATACGACTAACAAAACAAACAGACAGAGATGCACATCACTTACACACATTAGAAGATCAACTAGAAGAACACCAACAACACAGATATATGGGTGCTCTTCTCAGAACAAAACTCAACACAATTACACAAGAGTCAGCTTCGAGGCAATATTTAGCAATAGAACAGAACGTACAACGTAACAGACAAATAAGCAAAATATCAGACATGCAAGGAAACATGCAGACAGAAACACCACACATAGAGACTGCTTTCCAACAACACTACACACAACTATTCACAGCAGAGACAGTCGACACACAAATACAAGACAACTTCTTACAGTACACAAAGAAATTATCTGACACAGACAAAGACACACTGGACACAGAACTGACACTGACAGACATAACAAAGGCACTAAGCACACTAAACAAAGACAAAACTCCAGGACCAGACGGTTTGACAGTAGAATTCTACCAACACTTCTTTCCTATTCTAGGCAATCTTCTCCTCAAAGTCTATCAGGAAGCCTTTGACAAAAAAAATCTTCCGGACAGCTGCAACATGTCTTACATTACACTCATATGCAAGGATAAAACTGACAAAACACAACTGAAGAACTACAGACCAATTTCCTTACTCAACACAGACAAGATACTCGCCAAATCCCTCACCAACAAACTTAAACCTTTCATGCCAACACTAATACACCCAGACCAACAGTGCAGTGTCAAAGACAGAAATATTCACAACCACACACACCTCATTAGAGACATTATTAACTACACACATGAAAAAGACTGTCCATCCTCCATCTTATCCTTGGATCAAGAGAAGGCCTTCGACAGAATTTCCCACACTTACCTACATAGGACACTAGAACACTGTAACATAGGAGAGTACTACAGGCAGTGGATACAGATCTTGTACAAAAATCCTGAGAGCAGAGTGTTGGTGAACCATTCACTGACAGCTAGCTTCAGGCTCACGAGATCTGTAAGACAAGGATGTCCCGTATCACCACTCCTGTATGTGCTCACTCTAGAACCTTTATTAGAGAAGATAAGGCAAGACACTAGTATTAAAGGAACCTTCCTGCATAGGATAGGAGAGCAGAAGCTCATCGCCTATGCAGATGACACTGCCTTCTTTCCCACCAGCAACACATCAATAAGGAATATACTCCACACCTTTACCCATTCTGGAAAAGGCAATGGAGCCAAAATTAATGTACAGAAATCACAGATAATGGGCCTGGGAAAGTGGAAACAAAAGGCTGATTTCCCTCCAGATCTGAAACACATATACACCATGAAGCTGTATGGAATCACATTTCCATGCGATCCCACAGAAACACACAGACAGACATGGCACGCACTGACCGAACAGATCACAGACATGTTACACAGGTATAGGTACAAGACATCCACAATATTTGGTAGAAGCACAATAGTCAACACATACATATTACCCAAAATAATATATTTAGCGACAGTACTGGACCCTCCTAAACAGACCGTCACAAACATAAACAAACAAATCAGACGCTTCATCTTCACCAACACGATACACAGCATTAAACACAAAACTCTCATACAAGACAGGAAACAAGGCGGGATTTCACTACAGGACATCCAGACAAAAATACTGTCACTTAGAATCAGTCACATAGGTAAAATCATCAGACACCCAGAACAGAACAGACTAGCACTATACTACATAGGCCACAACATCAAACATCTCACACCTCTTAACAATGCAACTGCACACTACCAGGGAAGACTGCCAACATTCTATCAGACATGCATACAGGCAATAAAAGGACATGAACAGTTAATACAGCAAACAACACACACAATATACAAACATTTAATTAGAGAACAAGCACCATCACTAAGACTTAGGATTAAAAGAGGACACAAATACTTCATGACTGACTTCACATGCACCTTTTCAAACCTACACAACAAACACATAACACCAAAAGCTAGGGAGATCACATATAGACTGTTATACAGTATGACCCCCACAACACAGGTAGAAGCATACATATCCAAACAATGTCAATTATGTAGAAACAACACACAAGAGACAGAGGAACACATTTATTATACATGTCCAACAATTACTGCCACACGCGCAACACTCAAACACCTCATACAAACACACACAGGCAAACAAACCGACATATATAAAGCAATTTTTCTCAATACTATACCAATGACATCTAAGGACATACATACAAAACTACTTGTAGCACTTTCTTACTACAGACAACTTATATGGACCTGCAGAAATTTTGCCAGATACAAACACCACACATATAACACACATTTAGTTTCCTTTATGTACACGCACAAAATATCACAACTCTTTCCAGAGTTGGTATAAATGGTATACCAACTCCGGCAATTTTGGAATTTTTTTGGTAATTTTGGTATACATGAGTGAGAGAAAGAAAGAAGAAACAGTGAATGAATGGTGAGTGGATGATTAAAAAGATCACATATGGTCAAAAGACCAATGGAATTCCCATTCCAATGTACTATTTATGAAATGGTTTGCTTTAAATGAACTTGTTGTGCTAAACTACCACCACAACTAAGATTATCATTTAGTAAATAAAATCACATATCTATTATACTAATATTATTATTATTTTTATTATTATTATTATTTATCTTATTATTATTAGTATTACTATTACTATCATTAACATTATTATTTTTTACTATCATTACCCTACCCTTTTTATCCTTAGTATCATTAATTAAATAAGTATTAATGATATCAACCGGTCTCTGTGGCTAAGGGCTTGCGAACGCGGTTTGTGAGCCCGTATACCCGGGTTCGAAACACGGCGATGCTGGTTTTTTCGAAAAAGGTATAGGGGCCGGTCGTTCAGAAAGCAATGACAAACTACTGAACGTAACACTTGCCTAGTACATCAACAGCAGCTGAAAAGTGACAGTATTTTTGTCTGGATGTCCTGTAGTGAAATCCCGCCTTGTTTCCTGTCTTGTATGAGAGTTTTGTGTTTAATGCTGTGTATCGTGTTGGTGAAGATGAAGCGTCTGATTTGTTTGTTTATGTTTGTGACGGTCTGTTTAGGAGGGTCCAGTACTGTCGCTAAATATATTATTTTGGGTAATATGTATGTGTTGACTATTGTGCTTCTACCAAATATTGTGGATGTCTTGTACCTATACCTGTGTAACATGTCTGTGATCTGTTCGGTCAGTGCGTGCCATGTCTGTCTGTGTGTTTCTGTGGGATCGCATGGAAATGTGATTCCATACAGCTTCATGGTGTATATGTGTTTCAGATCTGGAGGGAAATCAGCCTTTTGTTTCCACTTTCCCAGGCCCATTATCTGTGATTTCTGTACATTAATTTTGGCTCCATTGCCTTTTCCAGAATGGGTAAAGGTGTGGAGTATATTCCTTATTGATGTGTTGCTGGTGGGAAAGAAGGCAGTGTCATCTGCATAGGCGATGAGCTTCTGCTCTCCTATCCTATGCAGGAAGGTTCCTTTAATACTAGTGTCTTGCCTTATCTTCTCTAATAAAGGTTCTAGAGTGAGCACATACAGGAGTGGTGATACGGGACATCCTTGTCTTACAGATCTCGTGAGCCTGAAGCTAGCTGTCAGTGAATGGTTCACCAACACTCTGCTCTCAGGATTTTTGTACAAGATCTGTATCCACTGCCTGTAGTACTCTCCTATGTTACAGTGTTCTAGTGTCCTATGTAGGTAAGTGTGGGAAATTCTGTCGAAGGCCTTCTCTTGATCCAAGGATAAGATGGAGGATGGACAGTCTTTTCCATGTGTGTAGTTAATAATGTCTCTAATGAGGTGTGTGTGGTTGTGAATATTTCTGTCTTTGACACTGCACTGTTGGTCTGGGTGTATTAGTGTTGGCATGAAAGGTTTAAGTTTGTTGGTGAGGGATTTGGCGAGTATCTTGTCTGTGTTGAGTAAGGAAATTGGTCTGTAGTTCTTCAGTTGTGTTTTGTCAGTTTTATCCTTGCATATGAGTGTAATGTAAGACATGTTGCAGCTGTCCGGAAGATTTTTTTTGTCAAAGGCTTCCTGATAGACTTTGAGGAGAAGATTGCCTAGAATAGGAAAGAAGTGTTGGTAGAATTCTACTGTCAAACCGTCTGGTCCTGGAGTTTTGTCTTTGTTTAGTGTGCTTAGTGCCTTTGTTATGTCTGTCAGTGTCAGTTCTGTGTCCAGTGTGTCTTTGTCTGTGTCAGATAATTTCTTTGTGTACTGTAAGAAGTTGTCTTGTATTTGTGTGTCGACTGTCTCTGCTGTGAATAGTTGTGTGTAGTGTTGTTGGAAAGCAGTCTCTATGTGTGGTGTTTCTGTCTGCATGTTTCCTTGCATGTCTGATATTTTGCTTATTTGTCTGTTACGTTGTACGTTCTGTTCTATTGCTAAATATTGCCTCGAAGCTGACTCTTGTGTAATTGTGTTGAGTTTTGTTCTGAGAAGAGCACCCATATATCTGTGTTGTTGGTGTTCTTCTAGTTGATCTTCTAATGTGTGTAAGTGATGTGCATCTCTGTCTGTTTGTTTTGTTAGTCGTATGGCTGTCTGTATGATGCGATCCTGTCTTAGTCTGTCTTTGTGGATCATGGTTGCTAGATGTTGTTCTGCTTCGTATGGTGTTTTTCAATAAGTCCCAGTATTGTGTGATGTTCTCAGTCGGTATATTGTCTGTGTACGTGTGTATGAGCTGTGTCATATATTTTACATATTCTGAGTGTTCCAATAATAAATTATTGAACTTCCAGTGAGGTGACCTTTTGTTTGGCTGCGTGTTTGTGCTGTTTGTGCTGATGTGTACTAGTATTGCTTTGTGGTCTGTGTAATCTAATGTTTCCCGTAGGTGTTTGGTTTGTATGATGTGATGTGTTGCGGGCGTGTAAATCCGGTCTAATCTAGATGATCTGTTGTGTGTTTTGTTTGTGTATGTCGTTTCTCTACTGTCGGGGTGTGTATGCCTGAATGCGTCTGTGAGGTTGTGTGTATCGATGATAATTCGTAGTGTGTCAAGTTGATGTAAGCTGTCCCTGCCGGCTCTCCTCAGCTGTTTTCTCACCTCCCCACCTACCACGTCTAAATCTTCAAGTACACAATTGTAATCGCCGGCAAGAACAATATTTTGTCCCCTGTATGTCTGTGTTAGTAAGTCGTCTAAATTTTCATAAAATAGAGGTTGATAATTGTAGTTAGGTGGTGCGTGTATGTTCACAATGACAAATGAGTGTGTGTCGTTTTTAACCTGAACTGTGGAAATTCTACCTTGTGCGTCTGTGTGTGTTCTAAAAATAGTCCACGTGTCGGAAATTTGGAGAATGGCTGTCCCTGACCCTACGTTATGTTTCGCCAAACTGAAACACGAGTTTCTTAATCCTAGCCGTGTCACTAATTCTGCTGCTTCAAAGTCTGTTTTGATGTTAGTTTCTTGTAATAAAAGAAAATCTGGCTTGTGTTTGTGTATGAGTGTGACTATATGTTGTAATTTCATTTTCATACCACGAATATTCAAACTAATTAAACATAAGTTGTCTGCCATTTTTAAAATAAAATTAAACAACATGGTGGTTAAATTAAGTGATTACCTTTATCTTTCCTGTAGTAATTTAATTCTGGGTTGCGTCTTCGGGTTTGATGGTATGTTTGTAGTTTTCGTTTTCCTTGTGTTCTTCGTCGGTGTCTTCGTCAGTGTTTATAAAAAGTGGTCCTTCGTTGTCGCTGTTTTCATCCTGCTTTGTAGCAGCTTTCTTGCATGGTTTAGAAGGAGAACGGGAAAGTCTTCCTTCCTCTTCTCTCATGTCGTTGTTGCCTGAGGAATTTCTCCTCTCTGCCCACTGTCCTTTTCTGCCGTAGTGGACGGTTTTGAATCCTTCGTCGTTGGTTTCTTGTGAAATTGTTTTTGCTTGAGTGTCTGCGTCTGTTTCCGTGGTCACCGGTCCACCAGCTACCTCGGCGTCATCTTGGGTGGCGTCGTCCTCGTCTGGCCTCGTGGCTTCTTTTGGGCCGGCTGTCTCGGCGACATCTTGTTTTTTGTTGTTCGAAATTGTTTGAGGTTTTCCCCCGAGTGAGGGGAAATCTTCTTGTGATCTTTCAGTTGGATGTGTGATATTTATATTGTCTTTCTTTTGCCTCCGGCTCGGGCATTTGTTGGCCCAGTGTGAGTCCAGGCCACATGTAGGGCATTCGGTGCGACGACCCACTATTGTGAACATAATACGGTGGTCTCCTGCGATTTTCCCAGGAGCTGTAATCTTGGCGTAATGAGGTATTGGTTTTTTTGGGGAGCACAGGACTCCCCATTTTCCGCCACCGTACTTGATGCGGAATACTTCCGCATTTCCGTCACCCATTGTCTGTTTTACGATGAACTTGACTCCCTCTGGAGGAATCGTGTTGGGGAGCCAATGGATCGTCACCCGTTCTCGTTCCTTTTCAAAGTGTTCAATCGACACTTCGAGTCCCTCGGTCGGCAGTTTTATCTTTTTGCCATGCAGGCCTTTGTAAACTGCCACATGGGCAGCTTGGGTCAGATTTACAAACCACCGCGTGGGTGTCTCATATCTGTAGATGTCTGCTACTCCGCCAGCAGGCACCCCGCATGGGCCGAGCAACGTGCTGGCAATTAAATGGGGCGGCCCTTTGGCCGCCGCGCCAGGTCCGGTAATAGTGAGAACCAACGTACCTTTTTTATGAAGCGGTGTCCCCTCGAGAAAGCGGTCGATGTCCACAGATTCCATGTTGTCGAAAGCTGCCATGTCTGCTGTTGATGAAGTTCCGGAAATAACACCACAATGAAAAATCTAAAGGCGAAGATTTGTTCGTTTGTGAAGAGAAACCAGAGTATACATAGGTAGTTCTTCTCAATTTCCGGTTGAACTGATGTTCTAACTACGTCTGCTCTGCATTCTGTTATATAGAGCAGCAAAAATTACTATTTTGAAGATACAACACATACAAGTTAATATCACACTTAAACAATGTATGTGTAATGATTCGCTCCGACGGTTTGCTGAAATATGAAATTAATGTATTTAATTTTGTCTGTCGTTTGTCGTTTCAAATGTCGTCGTGTCTTCACCTCTGTTCGACCTCACATGAAACGTCTTTGTGAAACATGTTAATATTCATTCTTTCACAATTGTAATACTTTACAAACATATTTTTTCCACCAGTCTATTTATTATCACACACGATCATTTCTCTCTCAATTAGCTAAACACAATTTGTCGTAGGTTTATAAATCACTCTCTGAAATCATTTCGACACACTCTCACGCGTAGTTTAACAGACCATTTCGAACATTCAATCTTGCATAGGTTTAACGACCACTATCTAACACACTATTTCGAATACACCGTTACTTATTTTAGCGTACGTTTAAAGACCACTCGCTGACATCATTTCGCACATTCTTTCTCGCGTAGATTCAAAAAACTACTTCTGTACATCATTTCGAATACTCAATCTCGCGTAGATTCAGAGACCACTCTCTGACACCATTTCGAACCGCCTGTCATCAACCTGAATTCATCCAAGCATGCGGTCCCTTCATTCACACCTCATAGTTTACAAACACATCGTCATGTGAATGGAAAATCAAGATTCACGCTTTATTACCTATATTACAGAGCTCGTCATACGAGCATACACAATTAACAGTCAACACTCAAATACATTCTCCTAAATGTTAGCTACGTGTAGCTATGCCCTCTCTAAACTACACAACTGGCGAGGGTAAACACAGAGGTCCTGTCACTCTGACTGTCCGTCCCGGTCTGCCCGAATTCACAGGTCCAGCCCAGCTCCACGTCCCCCGTTCTCGTGCCGTGAGTCATACGGCGTGTTGGTTCACTTGCCACGTAGTTTAGTGGTCCAGTCCTCGTAGCCTACAGCTATACTAGAGTTCAGTCTGTTAACGGGTAAGCCCCGTGCCTACGGTACTCTGTCCTACTTCGGGAATGAATCCCGGTATGTCCTCGTCATGTCCTAGCTATGACACGTGCGTGTCCTGTCTAGGTCTGGTCCTAACCCTGGTTTGGAGTTCTATCTCCTTCTACTCTCTTTCTATCTATACTCGTTGTAAGGTCCTTATTATGTCCAGTCTTTGTCCTTTACTTTCCTCCGTCCTTGTCCTACTTCTATCTGTCTCTATCCTACTTCTATCTATGCCTATCCAGCATGTTGACATTAATTAATTAATTAATTTATTTATTTGTATGTATGTTTTTTTTTTTTTAAAATATAACATGAATTGGGTTAGTAGATATGATGCAAGCTAGTTAGTTAGTCGAGGTTCCAACTTCACGGCAACGGGTCGTCCCCTTTATGCTCCATTCCTGTGCCAGTGAATATCACATAAAATGCTCCCCACTCTCCGATGTGAAAAGTGGAATAGACAGGAGTCTCGGCAATCCAACAGCCCGCACAATTACACTGTGCATAATGCCGCCGCCAGAATACCAACACAAAATTCATCGACGAAAACAAAAGTTCATCGTCGATGGACTCGGCAGTCAGAAAGACCTCATTGACCCGGGTTTTCTCACATGGCTCGGTCTTTTACCGATATGATGCAAACGGGAGCCAACGAAGCCCAGTGATTAGCACGCTTGCCTCCAAACGAAGAAGTCATTATCGTGAACTGCATGATCAGAACAATGGCGGACGGCGGGTTGTTGAGCTACTTGGTTTTGGAATATGCAGTAATATGTAACTTACAGACGGCAGTAAACAGGGTGGCGGAGTGGTGCAGGGACGCAGGGGCCGTTATAAGCCTAGACAAGGCATCGGTTGTGTGGTGCTCCCTGGATAACAAGATCGTGAAAGCGGATGTCCCATGTATTATATTGAATGGATGTGCTCTAGTAAAAAAAAAATATTTGCTTATCCATTATATGACGTAGCAGTCAACCCCAGCATTTTGGACTGTGATCTCTTGGCATGTTTACGTTCAATAGATTGCCATTGCGTAATAAAAAAAAAAGTTTTGCATATAGTGTACAGGAAATCGCTGTCAACATCAGCATCTTTCAGCTGATTGTTGATTTCTCGGCAAGATTACGCTCAGCAGTTTGCCATTGCCTTCTGAGCGATCGGCTCCATACTCTCATACGTCACTGACGCGACTCGAACCGCTTCAAATTCTCGTGCGCTCACGTTAACCACGAGAGTATTCGGGGTTAAGGAGAAAGCTGCTAACACCTCGACCAGGGAGACCGGCCATTTCTTAACAGAGAGAATAAATTGAAGTACTTGGGAATCACCTTTGACAGGTGTATGTCTTTTAATGATCATATGGAGACTTTGGTGGTGAAGAATGGTAAGGGACTTGATGCCGTTGCAGGATATACCTAACGATTGTACTTGTCATTTGTCATCTACTGTCTATAGCACCTTGCTGTGTATGGCAAGGGGTAGTAGGGGGGGGGGGGGTTATCTTGAGCCTGAGGAATTAAGGCCGCCTGGCTAGTGCAGTCGCCGCGAACTGTGCAGGTCAGGATTTTCTTTTTCCCCCGACAGAAAAAAAATCCCACACCTTACCGAGGATTCGAACCAGGGTCTCCCGAAGAAGAATTCGGCGTCCTTAACCACTCAGCCAGCTTACTAATTTTGAAAATATTCTTCTCATTTCTCATTCGTCTCATTTATTATTCGTCTCATTTATCATTCGTCTTTTTATCATTCGTCTCATTTATCACTCGTCTCATTTCATGTGCTTTAACATCAATATCATTAAGTGAAATACGTGACACTGTTTCCTCAAGCGTGTATCTCATTAAATCCTACTTCGACAAACACGATTTTTAAAATTTATTTTCGGGTTTGCTTTTCTCTTTTCTTAGCCTTTGACAGTCCCCAGTCCACCTACAAGACAGCAAGTGTGTGTGCCTTTTTGCCTGCACCCTGCCCTTTGACATGTCCGACATGGAGGCCCTGTAAGTAGTTACGCTACCTAAGAGTAGCTCTTTGATTCACGGGAACACTCAAGTCCCTTTGCCACATCAAGGTAGAGGGGGTTCATAAACTCTTAAGAACTCTTGTTCTCACATCGACTAACAAAGAGATATTGCATATACTGTCCTTCATCATGGGCAATACTTTGCTTACTTGGATAGGCCAAGTACTTCTTCTTCTTCAGCGTTCCGAGCCATTGAGGTTCTTTGCTGCAGATACAATCCGTCTCTATTCGTCTCTCTGGTGGACCTTCTCTTGCAAGTCGTTGATTCCTAGTGCTTGTAGGTCTGTATATGTATTATCTCTCCACCGCCTTCTTGGTCTACCTCGGGGTCTACGGTCATTTATTTCCTGAGTGTAAGCGAGTTTTGTTTCCCTATTATCATTCGTCTCTTTATCATTCGTCTCATTTATTACTCGTCTCATTTCATGTGCTTTAACATCAATGATTATATTATTATTATAGGCCAAGTACGCAATATAAAAATATATATCTTGACATTTACTGATAAGGCTGTTGGTTTTATTCAAAATCAAGGACACGATAACAACTGTGTTGATAAACTCTGCATGAAAACAGTCATATGTTCTGCACTCTATGCAAGTTAAGTATGTCAAGTTACATTTTTTTCAATGACGTGATAATTTACAGTGAACATGCGCTGGTTACTGTATAACACATAGTGGAGTTTACATTTCACTTCACTGAGGAAATCACACAGGTGAGAGAATCACTTCTGAAGGTGCTAATATCACATAGGATTATTTACATTTACAGTAGTCATTTTTGTTTGTTTGTTGCAAAGTCAGATCTTAGTTAGATATGACTAAGCTACCGTATAATAGTAGAAGACAGCAGAAGACAGCAGACAGAAGACAGCAGAAGACAGGAGAGAGAAGACAGCAGAAGACAGAAGACAGCAGAAGACAGCAAAAGACAGAAGACAGAAGAAGTCAGAAGACAGAAGAAGACAGAAGACAGAAGAAGACAGAAGACAGAAGACTGAAGAAGACAGAAGACAGAAGAATACAGAATACTGTACTATTCATGTATTCACTTCATATGATATATCAGTTTTCTATTTACTTTTGCCACTCTGCGAGCCTCTTTATTTCCAAGTATGGAGTAATGTGAGGTGATCTATTATATTGAAAGTTTTGTGGATTTCTAACATTGTTCGTTAAGTGCTGCTCATTGGTCTGCTGGTTCAGTACATTTTCTGCTCTGCAGCATTGGAACAACTGACTTGGCATTATTAAAGAAAGTGTTTCTACAGATTACATTTATGTTATTAACCTCATCAACACCATCATCAAATGCCATGCCAGCTGGCGTATGCGTACATGACTTTCCACAGATCTCGGTCTTTGGTTTTCTGGATCAACACTGATGAGCATATTCCTCCATACCATCATCTCAATCCATCCAGCATCATTTCTCTTGGTCTGCCTCTGACTCTCTTCCCCTCGATCTTTCCATTTGTCATGATGTTCTTCAATGCCTCTCTTCTCATCACATGACCAAAGAAAGCTGTTTGTCTTTTTCTTATTCTTGTATTAATGTTCTAGTTTCATTGACTTCTTTCAGGCAGTCATTGTTAGTTACTTTAGCAATACATGCAATTCGCAACATTCTTCTCAGGCTCCACACTTCTCTGTTGTTTCCAAGATGTTTCTAATGTGTCCATTTACATTCCAAGATTCTCTGCCACAGCAAAACATTCTATTTATAGCACTTTAGGACTCTCTTTATTTCAATGATTGTGACTTATTGCATGAAATACTCTTCATTTTCTGAAATGCAGCTTTTACTTGCCCAATTCTACTCTTAATCTCTGTTGTGATTCTCCACCTGTTGTTATAAACACCCCGATGTTAAAACTATCCACTTAGTTAAGAATTTTAACTTCTATTTCTATTTCACATTTTGGTGTCACCTTTGTTTTATATCACAATTGTTGCTGTTTTCTTTATATTCAAGGATAGTCCTTGGAAGAACATATATAGGTATTGTTGGCACTGGTAGTAACGAAGCACCTTAAGTAAAAAAATCAGAGAAAGTCTTAGAGTAGTTTCTCATGAAATAAATTGCCCGTTTCGTTCAGGGACTTTTGAGATTTCCAGTATTTCTCTAGAAAATAAATTATATTAGATTGATAGTATTTATCGGCTCAGTATGTGTTATGGATAGGGCTATTTTCCAAAGTATAACCAGCTATAATAAATTGTTTGTGTTTTATCCGCAGACGTGACCTTTAGCTTTACCAAAGTGGAGCATCTCTACTGAGATCAGGTGCATTTAAAATGGCGTTAACAATCAGCCTATCGTGGCTGTTGCCACTTATCTTTACAGTCCTAGCAGTATTCTGGTTGTGGACAAAGACCAGGCGGAACTATCCCAGCAACATTCCGCCTTTCCCATCAAAACCGTGGCCATACGTTGGGCATTTTCTTCAAATGGCAGGTAATTTGAGAGACAAGATGAAGGAGTGGAGGAAGAAAGCTGGTGATATCTACAGTTTGGATGTTGGGGGAAGGTTAAACATTCTCGTGAACGATTACAGTGCCATCAAGGAAATCTGGGTAAAGCACGCCGACTGTATTGTAAACACACAGAATTCATTTGCAGTCGAACTCCTTGGAGAATACAACAAAGGTATAATTAATGCACGGGATGACAACTGGAAAGAGCAACGGACAACATCCTTATCTATTCTCCGATCCTTTGGAATGGGGAAGAATATAATGGCCGACATAATTCAAGAAGAGGTTTCGAATATTCTAGAGAAATTAGCATCATTCGAAGGACAACCAGAAGACGTCAGATTACTTCTGAACGTTAGTGTGTCCAACGTCATTTGTTCCGTTGCTGTCGGGAAAAGATTTGAATACGAAGATCCATTTTTTGTTCGCTTCATGCTTCTTTTAAACGACTCGCTAAAATACCTCAGATTTGTGGCAATACTTACCCCGTTTAAATACTTGTACTACCTCCCTGGTGATCTTTTTAAAGTACAGAAATGGTTGAGATCTTCTACTGAAATAATCGAAAGGTTCTGTAAGGCCTACGTCAAACGGCTGAAACAGGCTTTCAGTGAAAACGAAGAGCCAGATAATTTTGTTGCCGCCTACCTCAAGGAGATGAAGAAGATGAAAGAAAAAGGCGTAAATACAAATCTGAGTGAAGAAAACCTCGTTGCGATCATTAGAATTCTGTTTGTGGCGGGAACAGAGACGACAAGTACCACCATTTTGTGGTGCCTTATTTACATGCTACACCACCCTGAAGTCCAAGAGAAAGTCTATCGGGAAATTGAGGCTAATGTTGGAACAGAACGTATGCCTAACATGTCGGACAAACCCAAACTGACCTATCTGAATGCGGTGATCATGGAAACCCAAAGGTTTGCAAGTCTTGTTCCAGTTGGTATAGTGCGGGAGGTCAGTGAGACGTTTAAAGTTCGCGGTTTCACAATTCCCAAAGGATGCCTAATCTGGCCAATCTTGGACTCTGTCCATTACGAAAAGAAGATCTGGGGCGATCCAGAAAACTTCCGACCTGAAAGGTTCTCGACAAGAATGGAGCTGTCGTCAACCGAGAAGAACTTATCCAATTTTCCATTGGCAGACGGATATGCTTAGGAGAAGCTCTAGCTAAAATGGAACTGTTCCTGTTCCTGTCTGGGATGTTTCAGCGCTTCAGATGAAGCTGAAAGTCTGCTGACAGTTCTGGCAATCTCCCAACATTAAAAGAGTCTTTTGGGACGACCTGTGTACCTCAACCTTTCAAACTGAAGTTCATAGAGCGTAACAGGCAGACTTAAAGGTGTTGTTTGTGCATTGTTTGATACTTGCTAGTATTGTATCAACACGTCGTAACTCAGAAGAGTGTTATACGACTGTTACATTTTAAACAGGTCAATGTTCAGCCCACATTCAGACATCGCTTTGTTTACGGGTTTTATTACCTTTTAATTATTATTCATTTATTATTTGACGGCTTCGAGGCAAAGGAGTCACGGCCGCATTTTGTAATCCCGCATACCCACATTCGAAATACATCTGCGGGCGATTTGGCAGCAGACCACCCAGCTTTGTTTTTTTTCTTTTACGAAATTATATTGGTGCCAGTCGTTCATAAATCAATGGGCAACTTTTTTTTTTTTTTTTTTTTAAGCTATCCTTTACAGGACTTAGCTGTCAACACCAGCATCTTTCAGCTGTATGTTGATCTCTTGGCAAGATTACGCTCAGTAGTTTGCCATTGCTTTCTGAGCGACTACTGAACGTAAACTTGCTATGAGATTACAACAGCATAAAAATGCTGGTGTTGACTGCGACGTGCTGTAAAGGATATGCAACTGACTAACTTGCATGGAACTCAAGCATTGTCTATACACGTGCTATTGCTTCTAGTGTATTGGATTGATTTGTTTTGCTGCGGATTAGATTTCCCTATTACAAGTGTCCCTCGGCATCAGACGAACACACTCCAACTTCAGGCGATTTTGTAATTTACGTCCCCAAGTCAAGGAACAGAAGTCAACATGTTAGTTGAATTGATCGGAGTCTGGGTTAATCCCGCTACCTCAGCATCAGCACCTCTGATGTTTCAGAACGAGCGCGTTTATCCATTCGGCCGTGCTGACTCCCTTGTATCTAGGCATAAGTTACCATTATAATGTCAATGGGTACCTCTGAAACAATTGTTCACAACATATTTTCATGAAGTGACTTTCTAACTGGCCACTTCAAGAGTTCTACTTGAGCGTCATATCTCTCAGCCATTCAGACAGTCAATTCCTAGCATTTTATCTGTTGCATTTCAGTGAACGCATTTGTATACCCAGTGATCGCCGTACGTTGATTCCTATACCAGCCAAACACGGAATGTTGATCTCCGTCATAAGAAATTACCAAGCGTTGATCTCTATACCAAGAAATCACAAAACGTCGATCATAATACCATGAAATCACCAAACGTTGGTGTGTGTTTTTTTAAAAGAAATCATCAAATGGTGATCTCTATACCACTAAATTACAAAACTTTAGTCTCTATATCAAGAAATCATCAAACGTCGGTTTTTAATCACCAAACGTCTATACCAAGAAATCACCAAACATTGCTGCTTGCATCAAGAAATCACCAAAAGTTGATCTCTATAGCACTAAATTACTAAACTTTGGTCTCTACACTGTGGTATGTTAAAATAATGATGGGAGAAGAATCCCCAAATCCTAGTGGCCAACCATTATTTGGGAACCAGAAATGGCTCGTAAAGGTAAACTTTCGTAATAGAGGGCCAGGAGAGCTCAGGGAAGCCACCGCATTCAGCGAAGGAAAAATCTCACTGATTAACCTGACGCGTGGTGTCTCCCTACCACACTCTGCTCTCCAAATCTACTGTAGTAAGATAGTTTTAAATACTATTACACAACAACAATTACATTACACTCAAGTCGTCAAGAAAATGAACAACTCACTGTAACAAATCATAATAGTATAATACTTAAAAGAAAGAGTATATAGCCTAGGAGCAATTGCAATAAAACAAAACCAACATGTGCAGACAATACAATAAATTCTAACTAGCTATCACAATGCATTTAATTAAAATGTCACTTATTCTGAAAACTAAACTCTGGATCTACATGTTTTCACTTGCACACAAGATACATGTAGATCTTCCTCTTTCCTGGAACTAATATTATAAGTCTCGTTTAATTCTTCTTATGATTTAGATTCTAGAAAACTTTTGGAAACAAGTAGGAGAATGTTCCCACGTAATAACAGCTAATTTTCATTGCTGTTTTGGTAAGGATACTCATCCTGGACTTCAGGGTTGGTGTCACTAGGCACTCAGAGAGATCATTGCCTGTATGTGATCGTTCGCTCTTTTTATAACAACATATTTCTCATATTTCTCAGATGACTCGACCCTCAGGATACTGAAGTTTATTTAATCCGGATACATCTCAATCAACAACGGTGACACTATGAAATAAATTAAACAACGACTGTCAATTGCTCTTCAAAGACTAAAACAACTGAATATACTATGGAATGAGACAGACATAACTACAAAAATTAGATGTTTAAGAGCATGCATCTTTCCCATTGCAACATACGCCTGAGAGACCTGGACACTTACTAAACAAACTGAACAGCGCATAAATGCCTTTGAATATAAATGTTATAGACGAGTTCTAAGAATATCTTGGATAAAGAAAAGAACAAATGCATCCATACTTAACAGAAACAAAGAAAATTGAAATATTTTGGTCACTTGAAACGTCACGAAAGTTTGGAGAGAACAATAATGGAGGGGTATATGCCTAGGACATCCCAGACCACCGATCTATAAACCAAATAATCATCATACGTAGGTCACGACATCAACCAATCACCAAATCTAGAAACTGACTTGGGACGAAATAGACTGCAATGCAGGAAAATGTGACAGAAGATGTCAACAGATTCAGTGCCAAAAGGAAAGCAGGTTTGGACCAAACAAATATGGATGGCGGAAAATGGGAAGTAGAGGTATGTAACAGTTATGAGTTGTTAATATGGTAGCAAGTACAAGTTTATATTATATATAATAATAATCGTTCATAAATCGTTCCTGCTCCCGCTGACATCACTCCGCTAGATGACACTGCGCCTTTTGTCGACAGGATGCCTCTAGAAAACACGGCGCTTCTTGTCAACAGAATGCCTCTTGAAAACACGGCACTTTTTGTCAACAGAATTCCTCTTGAAAACACGACGCTTCTTGTCAACAGAATGCCTCTTGAAAACATGGCGCTTCTTGTCAACAGAATTCCTCTTGAAAACACGACGCTTCTTGTCAACAGAATGCCTCTTGAGAACACGGCGCTTCTTGTCAACAGAATGCCTCTTGAAAACATGGCGCTTCTTGTCAACAGAATGCCTCTTGAAAACACGACGCTTCTTGTCAACAGAATGCCTCTTGAGAACACGGCGCTTCTTGTCAACAGAATGCCTCTTGAAAACACGGCGTTTCTTGTCAACAGAATGCCTCTTGAAAACACGGCGTTTCTTGTCAACAGAATGCGGCTTGAGGACACGGCGCCGCGTGTTCACAGGTGGACGTCTCTTGGCAAGTCCTGAATGTTTCACACTGCCAGTTTTTTTCTGAAATCGCCTCATGTTTCGAAACTGGTTGCTTAATTTTGCGGCATCCTGTTAAATAACAACATGAAAAAACTCATTATATAAAATATGGGTATCTGACAGCAAGCAGTAAATATTAGTTTCGAAAGATGCACACAAGTCGACTGCAAAGACCAACGGCGTGGTTCTAGCAGAAGAAAGAGGACAAAGCCTCGATAAGCGCCTCTCTCTCTCTCTCTCTCTCTCTCTCTCTCTCTCTCTCTCTCTCTCTCTCTCTCTCTCTCTCTCGATGAGTAATGGGCCTGCTGACAGTAAGCTGGTATAGCTTTTCGGTCAGTTCTGCCGGCGTAGCTTGAAAGCTCGTCGGTAGGCGTCCAGTGTTGCGTGAATAGTCCGTCTGTCCGATAGATATCTGGTCGGTCTTGCCATTAGTCATATGTGTACGTAAGAGGAGCGCCGGCTCCCCGACTGAGTGCAGCGCCGTGAATGGTGTACGAGGAACAGTGACAAAATGGAGTGGACCAGGCCGTGGCTGGGGAGATGGCTGAATCCCCACGACCACATGTACTTAAGGGGCGAGTACAGGCTGCACGGACTTTCCCCACCGAAAGGGGAGAGGCTAGGGAGCGGACAAGGTAACATCAGTTAAGGGAAAAGCGTAACATCTAATAAATAATCAAGGGATAACTAAAATGTGACCGAACGTCTCCACGGCAGGGGAAAGACGTCCGGAGTCATGACCCGGGCGGGCCAACCCCCCGAGAGTGTCAAGATTGCAAGGGCCGAAACACTTGGAGAAAGGGGTTGTCTTCTGAAGATCAGAACCCCCCTGCTTTGATCGCTCCACGTTGGAGTTCTTACTACTACTCTATGAATTTTTTTTTTTTGTTTTTTTTTTTGCATATATTTTCATAAAACGTAACATCGCATGAAATATTTCCAGGACGACAAAATTGGAGTTCACCGAAACCGATCTAGTTTGATCCACAATTGTACTATCCAAGATTTAATATACCCGTTGGCAATGAAAAACGTTTACCGGAAAAGGCACCGATATAAATAGCAGTGGACAACCAGGACGCGTTCTGTTTTTCACCAACCCACACACACACATGAGGCAGGCAGAGGCAGATGGTGGAATGAGTGCACCCTCCCAAACAAATAGTAAAATTAGTTTGATTACTAAGAGGAGGAAAGCCTCAGCCAACAA